>JAAALK010000283.1:43467956-43518345 GCA_019279435.1 Zizania palustris | reverse complement strand
AAGAATCCAAATAAAGCCAAACAGAGGGAAATATTCAAAATCTGGACTTGAAAATTTTATGAGATGAACTAGAGGCCAAGTTATAATTTTAGGAATTTTTACAAATTTTTATCACAATGATTCAACCCTTAATCAAATAAATGAATTACTGGAATTATTTTAAATCAGAAAGAATTAAAAAGTTTAACGGGCCTCACCCCAGAAACCTTCCCGACGGCCTTTTGGCCCAGCCCATCGCCACCCTCTCGCTGACAAGTGGGCCCCGCCTGTCGGCGCCGCCCTCCTCTCTCTCCTCCCGCCCGCGCCCCGCCTGGACCCACTCGTCAGCCCCCTTGCGCCCACTGTCCGCCCGGCCCCGCCTGCCAGGCCTTTCCTTTCCTGATTCGCCCGCTGACAGGTGGGGGCCACCTGTCAGGATCGTCTTCCTCGTTGGAAGGGGATCCCCTTTCTTCCCCGCCGGCGATCTCCTTCCTTTTTCGCCGCCGGCCGCCCGCATTCGTCTGGATTCGCCTCGGATCACCTTCCCCAATCGCCGGTGATCTCCTTCCATGTAAACCCGACGCGTTTTACCGTGTATAGAAGCTCGGCCGAGAGTTAGGAAACCCTCGCCGGAGTTCTTGGAAACCCTCGGTTCCCTTCCCTCCTTACGCCGGCGAGCCCCTATAAATAATCCCCTTCGGCCACCGCCCTCAGCCACACCGCCTAAACCCGAGCTAAAGCACTCCCACGCGCTCCCTCTCGATTTTAGGCTCCTCCCCTCTGCTCCACCTCCGGCGAGCCCTCGCCGTCGACTCCGGCCTCCCCTGCCTTAGCCACCGCCACCAACAAGACCGACGTCGACCGCTCATCCTCGGCCACGACTCCGTTGATCGAGAGGACCACCGGATCGCCGTCGCCGTCAACCACCCGAGAAGACCTCGCCGTCTACCCACGCCGCCGGTCACTTCCGGACCCCCATCTTCGCCGTCAAAGGTACGGTCGTGACCGCCATCCCCTCCTCGTTCCATTTTCGGCCATAGCTAGGCTCCTAGGCCCTCGCCGCCGCCGTCGCAGCCGCACCAGAGGCCACCGTCGCCGGAGACGAAGGGTAAACTACCCTCGTCACCACGTGCCGTGCCGGAATCCATCCAAGCCGCACGATTCCGAGCGAACGGTCCAGATTAGATCCTGCGGAGATCTAATCTGAGCCCTCAGATCCGGTCAAACCGGTATCGTTTAATCTCGGCCGTCGATCATGACTTAAACCCCTGGTCTGATCTCGAGCGTCCACGTCATACCGCTTCGCGCGATTTAATCGTGGCCGTTCAATCTCACTTACGCCTCCCGCCTCGCGTCCGACCGCCAGATCCAGATCCGACGGCTCTGGATCGGCCGGTCCACGCGCATAGTCACGGGTTCACGGTGAACCTGGTTCACCGTGGACCAGAGACTGAATTTAGTTTAAATAAAATTCCAGAAAAATTGTTTAAACTTCAAAAATTCATATCTTGCTCATTTTAACTCCAAATTTCACCATTCAAATTTTGTTAGAACCAGAATATTATTCTCTACACATTAATACAATAAAAACAGTATGTTTCTGTTACTTAAAATATTATTAATAAAAAATGAATAAAATCCCTTAGGGTTGAAATTAAAAATACAGAAAATAAATAGGGAAAATTCTAAAACATTAAACTTTACTGTTTTGAACAAAACCTTGAAATATTAAAAATATTACTTCACATAATAAAACCTACAGATGTGTATGTTTAATATTTGGTGAATTTTATCTGTTTATTGAGTGTATTATTTATTTTTCCGTAACGAGAAGACTACGAGTTCGTCGAGGAGCAGGAGTTCTACCCCGAGGTTCCTCCATCCCCATTTGCTGATCAAGGCAAGTCATCGACCATCTCTGTGGAAACAGTTGATCATAATTGAGCCCATGTTTTAATAACTTATCGCTATAACCCATAGGTTAATATTGCATTAGTCAAATATTCAAGCCTTACACTTATATTTATTAGATCCCCGTCCTTGTGTGCAAACCCAAGCCATGCTTATTGAGCCTTAACTCCTTGTCACTCTACTATAAATATATTAGCTAGTGCCCAATGTACCGGCACAACTGCTATAGGTTAAAAAGAATGAGTCGTAGATAGCTGGATTCTGTATATGAATTTCCCTGTTATTCTCGTCTCTGGACTCTGTTGGAGTTGGCTAGGTTATAAGTATGGTGGGTTCCGGGTGCAAGCTCGGGCACTGGTTTGTCGCACCCGGGGCACTATAAGGACCGGTCTGCGGGATCTGTTGCAAAGCACTTCCGTACCAACCACAAGTCTAATGGGTAAGTCCTAACTGGAAGTATGGAATACCCCGGCTCGATGCACCATAGAGGAGGGGGCAAGGGGCTAGCCTGCGGGCGACTTGTACCGACGAGGCTCAAGGGGGGGTATGGTGGGGCTCCGATGCGTCGGGACACCATATGAAACCCATAAGAGGGTGCTATTGAGTCGGGGAGGACTATATGGAAGGTTTTGGCACGAGTTCCCGTGTGATGGGTCATCTCGTTACACTTCGGTGTAGGTGATGAGTGCGTGCCTTGTGGGTACAGTGGTACATCTCTGATCAGAGTAATTTAATCTTTTCGAAAAGCCGAGCCCACGGTCAAGGGCGGGTTGTGTGACTACTCGCAGTTAGTTTACAATTGTTTGAATGATCAAGTTATTCATGGCACGTAAGGACTGTTGAGCGAGGTGGGGCTGACTGTACCCCTCGAGTTAGAAGATGATGATACACATGCACATGTTTATTTTTCCATACTAATAAATTGCTCACATTTAAGCTTTACAATTATGCTGCTTCCGCAAAATTAGCCACTATCCCCCTTGTTATTATCTTGCATTATATTTGCATTCGGTGGCTTGCTGAGTACATCTGTACTCACCCCGTTGACTTACAACATCAGAGCCAGTCTACTACGAGGAGGATGAAGGTCTGGAGTAGCGACCCAGTCAAGGCGAGACTGGAAGGAGGCGTTCATCTAGGACCCTTGTTTTATTAGTTTCTCTTCATCTTTATTCACTTTTGTATTAATGCGGTCTACGAACCGTGAATGATTGCCCGTATTGTACGTGGTCGCATGATGAACGTCTTGTGTTATTGATTTTCTATGGAATTTCAATAAAGTCCTGATTTATTAAATCGGGGCGCGACAAGATGGTATCAGAGCCGACTTGACTGTAGGAAGCCAAACAGACCTGACCTTAGGACTTATATATATATTCACTATATTTTACAAAAGATTACTTATCCTCTCATCTTCTAAGATTTTCACAAAAATTTTCTCTCTTTTGTAGATGCCGATCCGTACCATGAACGGGAACCTTCGTGACGAGGCCGGATTCGTCCGCGAGCTACGCATGCTCGTCAGTTTCCTCGGCTTCGAGCAAGAGCCGATGTACCATGGAGTCTTCCCCGACGAGGAAGAAAGCTACTGCGAGGTCACCGTTGTCGTCCAGCCCTCCCCTCAGACAGCTCACACCTACCGCGGAGGAGGACCTACCTTCCTGGTAGCCAGTCAGCGCACCGCTCTCCAGGCACTTACCGAGCTCCGGATGATCTACGACAGCGAGCTCTACGACACGGACTTCCGCTTCGTACCTCTTCGCACCCCAGGGAGCCCACACAGTGTCTTCGTCAGCACCCTCTCCCAGCGTCATTCAGCGATCGGTCATACCATGCGCTTATTGGAGGCCATGGATGATCTCCACTACGAGGCGCTGCAGGACGCCAATGGACAGCGCGACACTATCAGTTTCTACCGCCATTCCTCCGAGGACCTGAACCGCGAGAACGGAGAGCTTCGTCGCCGCATCCAGCAGGGACACCGGTTGGCTGCCGAGGCAGAGGAGTTGCGGCGTCAGAAT
Source organism: Zizania palustris (assembly GCA_019279435.1). Lineage (NCBI taxonomy): Eukaryota > Viridiplantae > Streptophyta > Magnoliopsida > Poales > Poaceae > Zizania > Zizania palustris. Next base: position 43,514,434 of record JAAALK010000283.1, on the reverse strand, counting down.
GAGCTTCTTCGACAGCGAGTCGCCACCAACCCGCACCTCCGCTACCAGATCGAGGAGTTGAAGAAGGACATAGAGGAGATCGCACCTCTTCCGCCTCGCCGGAAGAAACCCATCTAGACTCCCACAGTGAGGCCCAAGAGGATCTCCCGCAGTGCACCACCCGCCGGACCGTCCAGTTCCTCGACCCCACCCGTCTCCCACGAGCCCGAGATCGAGCCGTCCCCCGAGCTGCCTTAGACGTAGTATTAACGATTGATTGTTTATCTTTTTATTTTGATTGCTTGTATTTAGCATTCATGTCAAAATATAAGGCATGAATGAGAGAATAAATAAATGTAACCGCAAGAACGGTACCCTTTTGAAATAAATAAGTTCACCCAAAATAAATATGTGTACATTGGAAATTCCAGGATGACCAACACCCAGGGATCAGACGCTCCTCAGAACGGAGGGGAGAGTGGCAACCTGCCACAATGGGGAGCCACCGGGCAGAGGCAGGCCCCGGTCGCCAACCACCCCACCTTGGCTGAAATGATGGCCACACAAAACCAGTTGGTCTCAGCCCTCCTACACCAGATGCAGCAGCAGCAGCAGCAAATGCAAGAGCAGCAGGCTCACTTCTTCCGCCTCTATCAACAGCCCGAGCTGCCCCGCCCCGCCACACCAGCTCCCGCTCCCACAACTCAGCTCTCGGAGTTCCTCCGAGACCGCCCACCGACCTTCTCGAGCACCACCAACCCCATGGAGGCTGGGGATTGGTTGCGGGCGATCGAGAAGAAACTCGATCTCCTGACCTGCACTGAGCAGGAGAGGGTGGCCTTCGCCACCCACCAGCTACATGGTCCCGCCGCTGAGTGGTGGGACAACCACCGCGAGACTCTGCCCGAGGGCCACTCCCACACTTGGGCAGAGTTCTCGGCTGCCTTCCGTGCCGCTCACATCCCCGACGGCATCGTTGCTCAGAAGCAACAGGAGTTTAGGGACCTGCAGCAGGGGAGCAGGTCCGTAACTGAATATCTGCACGAGTTCAACAGATTGGCCAGGTACGCACCTGAGGAGGTTCGTACGGATGCGGCCAGGCAGGCTAAGTTCCTCCGGGGACTGAAGGATGAGCTGTCTCTACAGCTTATCTCCGGAGATTTCGCCAACTTCCAGAAGTTGGTGAATAAGGCTATCATGCAGGAGACCCAGCAAAATAAGGTCGACCTGAAGAAGAAGCGCATGATTGCCTTCAGACAGAACCAGGGTATGGCCCAAAGACCCCGCTTTGCTCCACCTCCACCAGCACCACAATACCACCCCCGACCAGTGTATCGCCCGGCGCCACCAGCTGCCAACGCCGGAGCCAGTCAACCCCGCACCGCTCCAGTCGCACCGACCGCTCCAGTTGCCCCGGCCAAGAAGCCGGAGGTCTTGAGAGACAGGCATGGCAAGCCTGTGGTATGCTTCAACTGCCGCCAAGAGGGACACTACTCCCACCAGTGCCCCCACCCCAAGAGAGCTCAAGGAGTCACCTCCAACCCCGCCGTCCGCGCCAAAGTGAACCACGTCTCCGCCGAAGAAGCCCAGGCTGCACCAGAGATTGTCATGGGTAAGTTTATGGTTCATTCATCGCATGCAGTGGTATTATTTGACACCGGAGCTACCCACTCCTTTATATCAACTGCTTTTGTGGAAAATAATGCACTGGACATAAGTGAATTACCCAGGCCAGTACTAATAGCTACCCCGGGAAAGCAAACCCTCGCTTGTTCCTTTAGTCCAAGGATATGGGTAGATATCCAAGGCACGATATTTTGGGCCGACCCCATCCTAATAGAATGTCAAGGTTTGGACCTCATTCTAGGGATGGATTGGCTAAACAAACATCAAGGTGTGATAGAATGTGCCCAGAGGAAAGTAACGGTGACTAATGAAGAAGGGATTATAGTCACGTTCCAGATGCCCAGCATGAAGGCCGGAAGAACAAGACTACATCAGATTACCTTGGAGGAGATACCAGTAGTCAGCGAATACCCGGATGTATTCCCAGAGGATCTACCAGGGATGCCACCTAAGAGGGATATCGAATTCAGGATTGACTTGGTGCCCGGAACTACTCCTATTTATAAGCGACCATACCGGATGGCCGCCAATGAGTTAGCTGAGATGAAGCAACAGTTGGAGGATCTTGAAAGGAAAGGTTATATCAGACCAAGCACATCACCGTGGGGTGCTCCCGTCATCTTCGTCGAGAAGAAAGAAGACAAGGCAAAGCGTATGTGTGTGGATTATCGCGCCTTGAATGAGGTAACGATCAAGAATAAATACCCATTGCCTCGGATCGATGATCTCTTCGATCAGCTCAAAGGAGCTACGGTATTCTCGAAGATTGACCTGCGGTCTGGTTACCATCAGTTGAGGATTCGAGAAGAAGATATACCCAAGACGGCCTTCACTACCCGTTATGGTTTATATGAGTGTACAGTTATGTCCTTTGGATTAACCAACGCCCCTGCATTCTTCATGAATATGATGAATAAGGTATTCATGGAATATCTGGACAAGTTCATCGTAGTCTTCATAGACGACATCCTTATTTATTCCAAGGACCAGAAGGAGCACGAGACTCACCTTCGGTTAACCCTAGGAAAGTTAAGGGAACACCAATTATATGCCAAGTACAGCAAATGCAAGTTTTGGACGGCAGAAGTAAAGTTCCTTGGACACATCATCTCTGCGCAAGGAATCGCAGTAGACCCTGCCACCGTAGAAGCAGTCACGGATTGGTTGCCACCCACGAACGTATCTGAGATACGGAGTTTTCTGGGCTTGGCCGGATATTATCGGAGATTTATCGAGAATTTTTCGAAGATAGCCAAGCCAATGACCAGATTGTTGCAGAAAGGAGAAAAGTTTGAATGGACTCCTGAATGCGAGGAAAGTTTCCGCACCCTCAAGACTCGGTTGGTGTCTGCACCTATACTGACCCTACCGGATATCCGCAAAGACTTCCATGTCTATTGCGACGCATCTCGCCAAGGATTGGGATGTGTTCTTATGCAAGATGGAAAAGTCATCTCTTATGCCTCCAGACAATTGAGACCCCATGAGTTGAATTATCCGACCCATGATTTGGAATTAGCCGCCGTAGTGCACGCCCTTAAAATTTGGAGGCACTATCTAGTTGGAAATCGCTGTGAGATCTTTACGGATCACAAGAGCTTGAAGTATATCTTCACACAGCCTGACCTTAATCTGAGGCAAAGACGATGGTTGGAACTAATCAAGGACTATGACTTGGGTATTCACTATCACCCAGGAAAAGCAAATGTGGTAGCTGATGCCTTAAGTCGCAAGGGATATTGCACGGCAATGATGATTCAAGAACACGCACCCTTGTTATGTAAAGAGATGGAAAACTTAAATCTTGGATTGACCACCAGAGCATATCTAGCCACCTTGGAGACCCAACCGGTATTGTTTGAGCAGATTCGTGAAGCTCAGTCAGAGGACCCGGATATAGCTGCCATTAAGAAGAATATGAGACAAGGAAAGGCCCCCGGATTTTCAGAAGACGAGAATGGCACCATATGGTTTGGAACTCGGATATGTGTGCCGGATAAACCTGAAATAAAGACTCTTATCCTAAGAGAAGCCCACGAGACGTTGTACTCCATTCATCCCGGCAGTACCAAGATGTACCAAGATCTGAAGGAACGATATTGGTGGGTTAGCATGAAAAGAGAGATTGCCCAGTTCGTCGCCGAATGTGACACCTGCAGAAGAGTAAAAGCCGAACATCAGAGGCCTGCAGGATTGTTACAACCACTTAAAGTACCGGAATGGAAATGGGAAGAAATCGGTATGGATTTCATCACCGGACTCCCAAAGACCCAACTCGGGTATGATTCCATATGGGTGATCATTGATCGGCTTACAAAAGTAGCTCATTTCATAGCCGTCAAGACGACCTTCAGTGGCCCTAAGCTAGCAGAGCTATATATGGCCCGGATAGTATGTCTTCATGGAGTGCCCAAGAAGATAGTGTCTGACCGAGGAAGTCAGTTCACCTCGCGCTTTTGGAAGAACCTCCAAGAAGAGATGGGCACGAGATTGAATTTCAGTACCGCCTACCATCCTCAGACAGATGGACAAACAGAAAGAGTAAATCAGATACTAGAGGATATGCTTCGAGCATGTGTTTTGGATTTTGGAGCCACATGGGACAAGAGCTTGCCATATGCAGAATTCTCATACAACAATAGTTATCAAGCCAGTCTTCAGATGTCTCCTTTTGAAGCCCTATATGGACGTAAGTGCAGAACGCCTCTCCTTTGGGACCAAACTGGTGAATCCCAAGTATTCGGAACCGACATCCTCCGTGAAGCCGAAGAGAAAGTACGGATCATCAGAGACAGACTCAAGACAGCCCAATCGCGACAGAAGAGCTACGCCGACAATCGTCGTCGAGATCTAGCCTTTGAAGAAGGAGACCATGTATACCTTCGGGTTACACCTCTTCGTGGGACTCAACGGTTTAACATGAGAGGAAAGTTGGCCCCTCGATATGTTGGACCATTTCCCGTTATTCGACGCCAAGGCGAAGTCGCATATCAGTTGGAATTACCGCCCTCATTAGCTGGAGTGCATGACGTGTTTCATGTTTCTCAACTCAAGAAGTGTCTCCGCGTCCCCACGGAGCAAGTGGATCTTCAGCAGTTGGATGTCCAAGAGGATCTGACTTATGTGGAGAAACCGGTCAAGATATTGGAAGTCAAAGAAAGAACCACCAGGAGTCGAGTTATCCGCTTCTGCAAGGTGCAGTGGAGCAATCATCCAGTAGAAGAAGCTACGTGGGAAAAAGAAGATGAACTCAAGGCACAGCATCCTGAGCTATTCGAGGATTGATCCGAATCTCGAGGACGAGATTCTCTGTAAGGGGGATAGGATTGTAACACCCCAGAAATTAAAAAAAAGGAATAAAATAAAAAGAAAATATTATTGAAATCATTTCTGAATTTATTAATAAAGAAAAATCACAAAAGAACCCAAATAAAGCCAAACAGAGGGAAATATTCAAAATCTGGACTTGAAAATTTTATGAGATGAACTAGAGGCCAAGTTATAATTTTAGGAATTTTTACAAATTTTTATCAACAATGATTCAACCCTTAATCAAATAAATGAATTACTGGAATTATTTTAAATCAGAAAAGAATTAAAAAGTTTAACGGGCCTCACCCCAGAAACCTTCCCCGACGGCCTTTTGGCCCAGCCCATCGCCACCCTCTCGCTGACAAGTGGGCCCCGCCTGTCGGCGCCGCCCTCCTCTCTCTCCTCCCGCCCGCGCCCCGCCTGGACCCACTCGTCAGCCCCCTTGCGCCCACTGTCCGCCCGGCCCCGCCTGCCAGGCCTTTCCTTTCCTGATTCGCCCGCTGACAGGTGGGGGCCACCTGTCAGGATCGTCTTCCTCGTTGGAAGGGGATCCCCTTTCTTCCCCGCCGGCGATCTCCTTCCTTTTTCGCCGCCGGCCGCCCGCATTCGTCTGGATTCGCCTCGGATCACCTTCCCCAATCGCCGGTGATCTCCTTCCATGTAAACCCGACGCGTTTTACCGTGTATAGAAGCTCGGCCGAGAGTTAGGAAACCCTCGCCGGAGTTCTTGGAAACCCTCGGTTCCCTTCCCTCCTTACGCCGGCGAGCCCCTATAAATAATCCCCTTCGGCCACCGCCCTCAGCCACACCGCCTAAACCCGAGCTAAAGCACTCCCACGCGCTCCCTCTCGATTTTAGGCTCCTCCCCTCTGCTCCACCTCCGGCGAGCCCTCGCCGTCGACTCCGGCCTCCCCTGCCTTAGCCACCGCCACCAACAAGACCGACGTCGACCGCTCATCCTCGGCCACGACTCCGTTGATCGAGAGGACCACCGGATCGCCGTCGCCGTCAACCACCCGAGAAGACCTCGCCGTCTACCCACGCCGCCGGTCACTTCCGGACCCCCATCTTCGCCGTCAAAGGTACGGTCGTGACCGCCATCCCCTCCTCGTTCCATTTTCGGCCATAGCTAGGCTCCTAGGCCCTCGCCGCCGCCGTCGCAGCCGCACCAGAGGCCACCGTCGCCGGAGACGAAGGGTAAACTACCCTCGTCACCACGTGCCGTGCCGGAATCCATCCAAGCCGCACGATTCCGAGCGAACGGTCCAGATTAGATCCTGCGGAGATCTAATCTGAGCCCTCAGATCCGGTCAAACCGGTATCGTTTAATCTCGGCCGTCGATCATGACTTAAACCCCTGGTCTGATCTCGAGCGTCCACGTCATACCGCTTCGCGCGATTTAATCGTGGCCGTTCAATCTCACTTACGCCTCCCGCCTCGCGTCCGACCGCCAGATCCAGATCCGACGGCTCTGGATCGGCCGGTCCACGCGCATAGTCACGGGTTCACGGTGAACCTGGTTCACCGTGGACCAGAGACTGAATTTAGTTTAAATAAAATTCCAGAAAAATTGTTTAAACTTCAAAAATTCATATCTTGCTCATTTTAACTCCAAATTTCACCATTCAAATTTTGTTAGAACCAGAATATTATTCTCTACACATTAATACAATAAAAACAGTATGTTTCTGTTACTTAAAATATTATTAATAAAAAAATGAATAAAAATCCCTTAGGGTTGAAATTAAAAATACAGAAAATAAATAGGGAAAATTCTAAAACATTAAACTTTACTGTTTTGAACAAAACCTTGAAATATTAAAAATATTACTTCACATAATAAAACCTACAGATGTGTATGTTTAATATTTGGTGAATTTTTATCTGTTTATTGAGTGTATTATTTATTTTTCCGTAACGAGAAGACTACGAGTTCGTCGAGGAGCAGGAGTTCTACCCCGAGGTTCCTCCATCCCCATTTGCTGATCAAGGCAAGTCATCGACCATCTCTGTGGAAACAGTTGATCATAATTGAGCCCATGTTTTAATAACTTATCGCTATAACCCATAGGTTAATATTGCATTAGTCAAATATTCAAGCCTTACACTTATATTTATTAGATCCCCGTCCTTGTGTGCAAACCCAAGCCATGCTTATTGAGCCTTAACTCCTTGTCACTCTACTATAAATATATTAGCTAGTGCCCAATGTACCGGCACAACTGCTATAGGTTAAAAAGAATGAGTCGTAGATAGCTGGATTCTGTATATGAATTTCCCTGTTATTCTCGTCTCTGGACTCTGTTGGAGTTGGCTAGGTTATAAGTATGGTGGGTTCCGGGTGCAAGCTCGGGCACTGGTTTGTCGCACCCGGGGCACTATAAGGACCGGTCTGCGGGATCTGTTGCAAAGCACTTCCGTACCAACCACAAGTCTAATGGGTAAGTCCTAACTGGAAGTATGGAATACCCCGGCTCGATGCACCATAGAGGAGGGGGCAAGGGGCTAGCCTGCGGGCGACTTGTACCGACGAGGCTCAAGGGGGGGTATGGTGGGGCTCCGATGCGTCGGGACACCATATGAAACCCATAAGAGGGTGCTATTGAGTCGGGGAGGACTATATGGAAGGTTTTGGCACGAGTTCCCGTGTGATGGGTCATCTCGTTACACTTCGGTGTAGGTGATGAGTGCGTGCCTTGTGGGTACAGTGGTACATCTCTGATCAGAGTAATTTAATCTTTTCGAAAAGCCGAGCCCACGGTCAAGGGCGGGTTGTGTGACTACTCGCAGTTAGTTTACAATTGTTTGAATGATCAAGTTATTCATGGCACGTAAGGACTGTTGAGCGAGGTGGGGCTGACTGTACCCCTCGAGTTAGAAGATGATGATACACATGCACATGTTTATTTTTCCATACTAATAAATTGCTCACATTTAAAGCTTTACAATTATGCTGCTTCCGCAAAATTAGCCACTATCCCCCTTGTTATTATCTTGCATTATATTTGCATTCGGTGGCTTGCTGAGTACATCTGTACTCACCCCGTTGACTTACAACATCAGAGCCAGTCTACTACGAGGAGGATGAAGGTCTGGAGTAGCGACCCAGTCAAGGCGAGACTGGAAGGAGGCGTTCATCTAGGACCCTTGTTTTATTAGTTTCTCTTCATCTTTATTCACTTTTGTATTAATGCGGTCTACGAACCGTGAATGATTGCCCGTATTGTACGTGGTCGCATGATGAACGTCTTGTGTTATTGATTTTCTATGGAATTTCAATAAAGTCCTGATTTATTAAATCGGGGCGCGACATGGAGACCGAAGTTGTATAGGGGTGGAATCTTTTAAGGTCATATCCTATATGTGAAGTATAGGGGATGAGTTTTAGGGGAGCCGCTGGAGATGCTCTAACTAAACCCCTAATCCTTGCGCCAATATATTCACTAATACCTAGGTATAATGTTCCAGTAATTTTTCATCTAGATCCTTGCTCCTAGTTCGCCACCACTGGCCTCACCCAAAGGCTGCTAGTCCGATCCGACATCCCTAATTCGGAGAAAAGTGCCCTTCGTTTGCCCCGGAGCTTCGCCATCATCATTCGCGTCGACCATAGGTGGTTCTGTCCCCTTTCGATTTCCAGACAATCCGTGCCTTGTATAGTCGATCTAACCGTAGATAGTTTAATCATTGTCAGCTACATCCACTGTTAAAATATCATGATCGTCGGAGTTAAGACAAATGAGATATTTGCTAGAGAAACCACAACTGTTCATTACCTTCTACCTCCAGCCAGTTTTCTGTTTCTGGCGTATGGGTCCCTCGGAGCAGACCCGTTGTTAGCCGTACCGGGCCAGGCGTCACACGCCGGCTGCTCCTGTGTGTTACGCGTTGTTTCCTGTCGCTGCCAACCATGGCCCGCACTGCCGGAACAACTGCTGCCGCCACGCGCCAACACCTCACCCACACTCGCGCCTCACGCAGTCATTGTTGAGCTGTGCCCATGCTTTGTCGCACTGCCGCGCCGCGCGCGGCAGTGCCTGGCTGGCTGCCCACTAGCGTGTGCGCTACACACATGCACCATCATCAGGCCGAAACCGACCGACACAAATGAACATTACATTTTTCTATTTTCCAAATATTTTTCCTAACCCAGCCAAAACCCAATTAAATAGTATTTTCCTGTTTTCAAAAAACAATTACTCTCTCCGTTCACTTTTAAATGATGTATTTGACTTTTATCTTAATGTTTGACCATTTATCTTATTCAAAAAAACTTTTTGAAATATCATTTTTTTGGTTATAATTTGTTTATATTTATGTAATTTTTTTTGGTTATAATTTGTTTATATTTATATAATTTTTTTGAATAAAACGAATGGTCAAATGTTAAGATAAAAATCAACTGTGACATTTAACAGTTAACGGAGGGACTACATATTTAGAAAATATATAAAATCCATTCTAGCGCTGATTGACTCTAGGACCTAAATTTCTCCAAAAATCCTAAGTTTATTTAGGCACTATTTAAATAAATTTTAGTGTTTTTCTTGATTGTTTATAACTTGTATGTTTACTGTATAGTCACCGACATCGAAGGAGCTCAAGACTACGTTAAATATCCAGATTACACTTACGAATCAAGGCAATTCTTCCTTTGACCATTCTTGAGCCTATTGCATTGATTGTGATATTTTACAGATTTATATATGCAAAATTATAGGTTAAGCACTCACACACTATTAGTCCATTACTTGAGTAATTCTGCCAACTAAAACCTACACTTGCAACAAGGCCCTTGTTATTGAATACCATGTTTGACCTTGTCGCTTTATAATTTACTTTTACATTTATGAATTAATTTATTATTTTAATTACTTTATTACAATCCTTATCATATGGGTGCACTACACATACACTTACATATTTATATCAAAACATGATGACTAGATGTAGAAAATGGTGATGATGATGTGATTTTGCAAATATGTGTGAAGTAAAATTGTGTTCATTATAAAAACTATTAAAGACCGATTTCTTGGGAAAGCATGAGCACAACATCGTGCCACCTTATGGTTATGTGACAAGTGCCATTGGGATAGTACTTAGTGAGTTTATGATAGCCTGACCACCGATGGGTATAGAATCACCGGGTAGCTTGGGTTATTACTTGAAATGTCCATAATGGGTATAAGATTGTGGTTGAGATTAGAGGAGTTAGAAGAGAAGCGCCTGTGTGATTGCCAAGGGAGTAGAAGGAGTTACTTTCTTGATCCTTGACCGTTAATCTATCTAGGTGGTAGTGGGGTATCCTATGTTTGTTTTGAAAAGTCTTTGTCGTGAACCTCCTATGTCGATGGGTTTAGGAGTAAATTTGTGTCACAAGGGTAATGTGTGCACCTTTAGTTGAAGTAATAACCCATTCGAACAGTCGTGTTCACGGATATGGGCAAGTGATTTCATGTATCTTCCCTAGCGTAGTGTTTACTTGTTTTCAACCAAATGGAAAAAGAGTTGGGACGGTACTAGAGTATACCTTTAGGTATACGCTAGCCTTTATGGTTTACAAATGTTGTTGTGTGGAGTGAGAAGTCTAAAGGCTTCATAGAGTGATGTGAGGAGACTAAACTAGTTGATCATTAAAATGATTTGGCTTGAGATAATGATAATGAGAATACTTCCCCAATGGATGGGTAAGCCAGTACTGAGACAACGATATAAGAGTTGTGATGTTGAGATGATGGTTGTGATATGTGGAATTGATGGAACAATGTGATTTATGAAATTGACGGATAAAGATGTCGAGATTTGTTGAAAAGCAATCCCGAATGGTTAGAATGTGAGATTTAGTTTAGCTATAGAAATATGCTACTTTATGTGGGAGTGGTTAGAGGTTGGGATCTCTACCCGTGGGTATAAACATTTAGAATATATAAACTATTGTTGGACCAAAAACGGCGACCAGGAGGGGTGAATGAGAGCTTTTAAAATTTCAGACTAAAAATAGTCTTTTGTTTCAATTCTGTCTTCTGCGGAACAGGCTTCGAACACACCCTTCGAAGTTCTGGTTCGGAGGTATTTCATAGCTCCGAAACCAGGCTTCGTTAGGAGTAAAAGTTCGAAGTCAAGAAGACTTTGCTCCACCCACAACACCAAAATCTCAACTCTGCTAAGTCAGTGTAGGCTCCACACACTGGGTATCTTCGAGTAGGCTTCACACTTCACCCTTCGCAAGAGCAGACTTCCCTCTAAGGACTTAGACCAAATACTCAGCGATAGCAACTAGTGCTAGGCTTCATACTTCGAAGGTCTAAACGCACACTGAACACACTTCGCCGAGGACTTCGACAAGGAAAGAAAATGGGCTTCGAACAGTGCTTCGCTAGTATTCAGAGAGATCTTGCCTCCAGTTTACACAGAGCGAACAGACACTGAAAAACACACTTCACACGCACAGAACACTCACACACTTCTCCAATAACACTCTAGTGCAATAAACTCAACACAGGAAGAAGTGGGACACATAGAGATCAAAGCATGCAGTGTAAAGTAAGCATACAAGTTCAAGCAGTAAATGAAAACAGAATCAAAGCTTCACTGCTTGAACAGGGAACACAAAAGGAACTCATAGACTGAATACAAAGAATGTGGCGGCTAGCACATGAGTTCTACAATGGCTGCTCAAAGTGTTACCGTGACCTAGCTAGCCTCCACTATTTATAGGCACTATTCAGCCCTGTGAATAGACTACTTTACCCCTAGGGTTTACACTATTTTTGTCTCATCAGAACAGGGGGTATAGCTGGTAGTCTACTTTATTTGGAGGCTTCTTTTGTCAGCTTCGTAGAGCAGACAACATCAGCTTTTGCAGAGCAGACACGGTCAACCTTTGCAGTTTTGGATATTTTTGAAGCCCCCCTTCGCACGCGAGAGGTGCGGTAGCTTCGGTGAGAAGCCTTGAGCCTGACGGCCTTCGCTTCACCGAAGTCAGCCTTCGATATAGAGACGGTTTTGAGCCGAAGCCGTCAAAGCCCTTGGGCCTTCGCACCAACACCTCCGGAGTGGACCACCACGGCTTCGCAGCTTCTCCCAGCTCGAACTCCGTCAGTCCGTGTACTGAAGCCATGCATGACCGAAGTACCTCAAGTCAGCCTCACTCCGAAGCCCCACCTTCAGAGCACCACCCTTCGAAGTCCCTCCTTCGTCCAAGGCCTCCACATGAAGCATTCCATGAGCACTTCGTCGCAGTGTCTCTCCGAGCACACTCCTCGACGAACCTTCGATGCACCTCGACTTCTGAGACCTCTGTCGGGTATACCTTCGAGTGCCTCCCTCCGGAGCACACTTCGAACACCTTGCCTCATTGCTGAGGACTTATCCACCATACTCCGAAGTCACTCCATTCGGAGTATCCTTCGAAGTGCCTCGCCTCCGAGGACTTAATCTCGGAGTACCTTCAGACAGAGCCACACTCCGCACTCTCTACCTTCGCCTAGCGCACCTTGACCCGAGGACCGACCTCGACCCCACATAGCCTTCGTGACGGAGCTCCCCGCTCGCCTGGCATCAAGCCTCCTGCTTGACCCAGATTCACTTGTTGCGAACCGTCCATCGCCTCCGAAGCCACCTGCGCACCACAGACAAACAGACAAGTGTATCCAGTACCCCGGAGACCTCTCCGGGTAAGCTACCTTCGGCATACACTCCGGTGAACCGCCCAAAGTACCGAGACCTTCGGTACGACCGAATCATCGTGTACTGTCGGACCCCTCCAACAGTCACACTCCGCTGCAATAGCCGCAACAAACAGACCCTTTGAACCCTTCGGTGAAACAACCTCCGAACCCCTTCGGAGGGACCCCTTCGAATCAGAGGATAAAATCTATCAATCACTCATCACAGACTCCGAAACCAACTCTTGGTTTCTCAACTATATTACTTTGAAAACCATAGCTGCTCTTTGTATCTTGCATTTGTACTATTTTCAAGACTTGTTCAGTATTCTTGAGTACTCACCCTTTTTGTTTTAGACCTCCACCTCAAAGTTCGTCAATTTTTCCAAAGGCAAGGAGGATCGTGAAGTCAAGAAGAAGTTGTTGCCGATGAAGACATAGAAAATTAGGGTTTCGGTCCTAGTCCCCAAGTGAAGTTTAGACAATAGTGTTTGCTTCAATGTTGAAATGCTTCTGCTGGATTTCTGTAATGATTGTTGCTGCGAGGTATACCTCTTTAGCAAATTTTATCATATTTAATTATTGTAATTTTTTCCTTCTGCATTGTACTACTCTCCTGATTAAATGGAATTCTCGAATTCCAGGACTAGTCATTACACCTTTGAGCTACCAACTTCAGAGTCCTTTGATTCCTAGTTAGGAGAGTTGTTTCTAGTATAAATACTTCTTATATTTCAGGTATGAATAGACTTTTGATATATATATATAATAGAACCCTTTATTTAGCTGTGTGCTAAGAATTGAAATTCAAATAGAATTATCTACACTTTGCTCTTGTGATTCCTTACGAGATTGCAGAAGTGGATATTCGACATCTCTCGATTGATGTTTCTACTCTTTTCAAGGTTTTCCTTGATTAATTGTAGGATGATAATATGAAGCGTAGTTGAATGAACAAGCTGTCGTAATCGAGACGGTGGTTGTATTGGAGTACGATCGTGAGATTGTAATGCTATATAAGAGCATCTCCAGCAGTTTTCCTAAAACTCATCCCCTATACCTCTCATATAGGGAATGACCTTAAAAGATTCCATCCCTATACAACTTCGGTCTCCAGTAGTTTCCCTAAAACTCATTCCATATATTTTTGAATCCTCTATTTTATTATTATCCAACGGTAAAAATTCTAACGAGTACTCCCTCTGGTGTACAAATAATAGTCATTTTGGTTTTTATTGAGAGTGTACAAATATTAGTCATCCCGTCAATTGAAGCGTTTGTCACTTTAATTGTCCTCTTCTCCCGAAGCGTTTCTGCAATAAAAAACGCAAAAAATGGAGTCTGCCAAATGAGATGTGGTTATCGGGAATTGAATTTGGGTGGCACCACTAAAATCTAGGCTTCATAACCAATTGAGACAACCCTTATAACTTTATTTAATATCACCTTGGTATGTATAATTTTGTCTAAACGACTAATATTTATACACCATATGGAGTATATTTTTAACGACTATGTTGGGGGAAAATATTCCATTCTCAGGGTTATTGCAGTAACAACACAAAGGCAGATAATGGATTCGAAGGTTTACAACATGCATCTTCGGAGATGCCTTGAGTCAAGCTCGAAGTATGAAGATGGACCTTAGTTTGGAGTATATCTTCGAACATAGACTCTTATAAGATCTTTTCTGCCAGCTAAGGCTTATCTTCTTTCTCATTAGATTAGTCTTTTACCATTCTAGCCCTATTAAGGGTACCGAATAGTTTCCACTATGTCGGTTGTAACAGAGGGGTAAAAGGGTCTTTTCCTTAATGTTTGGGCCTATAAATACCCCCCGTTTCACCCTGTAATAGGGACCGGATACAAGTTAATCAATACACACATTCGAACTATTCTAAGTTATTATCCTTTTGGAGGCTTGGAACAGTTCTCTTCGCAAACACTTCGTTTGTTAGTTTCTAATCTTTAGAAACCTGTTAGCGTAATCTTTTATGCCAATAGTTGGCGCCGTCCGTGGGGAACTTAGTCCAAGAAACTTCATTCTCTACCAACTTCTTACATCATGCCTCCTAAGCGGAGCGCAACTCGTAACCCTGTTCGGAGGTCCCCTCGGACCTCCGGAGAGGCACCTCCCGACACTGTTGAGGTCGGAGGACCTTCGACGTTTCCCCCACCTCAAACTCCGGAAGGAGTTCCCATTCCTCGAGCATACGCAGTCCCTCCGCCAACTACATCTATACTTTGACCACCCGGAGTTCCTCTTCCACCTCAAGTTCCACTCCGAACTGATCCTCTCAGTTCTCAAGACCCGGAAGATCCTTCCGGAGGAGATGAAGACAATCTTGGTGATATGGCCGCTCAAATGGCCAGTCTCCAAGCCGAAGTAGCGAGATGGCGGCAAGAAGCTGCAAATAGGCTTCGTTCTCAAGCCATCCCAGTTATTCCAGAAGTGCTTGAAGACGACGAACCCATCTATCCCAAAGCCCCGGAGAACGCCTCCTTTGATACTGAATCTCCGTTGCATCCTGAACTACAAAAGGTTTGCTTCGATCCGAAGTTTAAGACTTCGAAGCTTTGCAAGTATGCCGGAGATGAGGACCCTGGAGAATTTGTCCGTTCTTATGCTCTAGCAATTGAAGCTAGTGGAGGAGTTCGAGACACCATGGCAAAATGCTTCCCTTTAGCTCTTCAAGGAGTGGCATTAAGGTGGTTCTGGTCTTTGAAGCCAGGATAAATTAATTCATGGGGGCAGCTGAAGAAGAAGTTTGTAAGCAATTTTCAAGGCACCTTCGTGCCTCCAATGTCGACGGGAAGTCTTTTCCAAGTGAAGCAACTCCCTGGAGAGACATTGAGGCAATATTTCAAGCGCTTCGCTCATACGAAGTCGCAGATCCGAGGGTTGACTACATCTTCGGTAGTTGACGCAGCTCGGGAAGGTGTCATTCATCAAGGCCTCCTTGATAAGCTTCACCGGAAAAGCATATCTTCTGTTTCTCAGTTGATGTCATACTTTGAAGAATATGCGAGGTCGGAAGAAGGTTGACTTCGAAGAACTGCAGCTACTCCGTCCATACTGCAGGAAGTAAAAGTGGAAGTAAAAACCTCGGCACAGCCGCGGGAACCAGTCTTCGAAGTTCAGCATGATAGGAGAAGGGGGCAAAAGCATCCCCGTTCTGAAGTCCTGAACAATGCACCCCCGCAAAAGTTCACCCAGAGAGCTCCACAACCTTCGGGAAACAAGGTCAGCGGCTGGAGGCCGCCAGGGAAAACGGCTGGGAAAGGCCAGACCCTTTTCTGCTGTATTCATGGTGAAAATCGAAGCCACACAACCGATACTTGCAAGGCTATACTTACTCTGAGAGGAGAATATCTAGAAAGAACTTCGGGTCGAGGTACTACTGACCGAGTTCCAGCTGAAGTGCGCCCGGAGCCTGTCCAGGCCGTGGCGCGGATAGAAAACTTCGAAGCTGCAAGACGCCCTCCGGTGGCCAATGTTATGCCACCTCCGAAGCAAGAAGAAGGGCAAGACCGAGGAAAAAGAGTAGTCCTCCCCATCTCCGGAGGAGGTACCCTCGGAAGCATGTCAAAAAGGCAGAGAAGAGAGTATGTCAGAGAAGTGGGCCATATTGGAACTTCGTCATCTGCAGCTGCTATGCCGGAATGGTCCCATGTACCAATATCTTTTTCTGCAGAGGATGCAGCTGGCATTAAATTTCCACATGCAGACCCACTTGTCATTACTGCTAACATTGCAGGAACTGAGGTTCGAAGAGTGTTAATTGACGGAGGCAGTTCGGCAGACATTATTTTTATTCAAGCCTTCGATCAGTTGTGCATTTCCAGAAAACACCTTCTTCCAGCGGCTCGTCCTTTGCAAGGCTTCGCAGGACCCCCGCTTGATGCACTCGGCCAAATAGGCCTGGAAGTTACCTTCGGAGAAGGATTGTTAGCCAGGACTGAGGAAGTAATCTTCGATGTTGTAGATGCTCCATATGCCTACAACGTCATCTTCGGAAGAGGCATGTTAAATCAGTTCAGAGCTGTGACACACCACAATTACTTGTGCATGAAGATGCCCATGCAAGCAGGAGTTCTTACTGTCTTCGGAGATCAAGCTACCGCCCGAAGAGCGGAATATGGCCATGGCCCCCTCTTGATCCAAGACAAGTGAATAATGTACAAGATAATCAAGAAAATTTTTCAGCTCTTTCTGAATCTTCGAAGAAATCCTTCCCAAGACCAAGTCCTAAAGGAGAGATCACCACGAAGATTATTGTTAAAGATGGTAAAGAATATGCATTTCAATTTGGTAAAGATTTACCTCCAGAAGTTGCAATCTCCTTGGAAAAAGTGGTGAAAGAGAATTTAGATGTCTTTGCTTGGTCTGACGAAGACATCACTGGAGTCGATCGGGATATCATTGAACATAGTTTACTTGTAAACCCGAAGGCCCGGCCTGTTCGGCAAGGACTCCGAAAAATGTCTACAGAAAGAGCTGTTCTGGTGAAAGACAAAGTTGAAAAATTGTTGAAGGCTGGGATTATCAGAGAAGTGGCTCACACAGAATGGTTAGCCAACCCAGTCTTCGTCAAAAAGAAATCCTCCGGGAAGTGGCGCATGTGCATTGATTTCACATCCTTGAATAAAGCATGCTCTCGTGACCCCTACCCCATGCCCCGAATTGATCAATTGGTTGACTCCACCGCAGGTTCGGAGTTATTAAGCTTCCTTGACGCGTATTCTGGTTATCATCAAATATGGTTGAAGCGCGAATATGAGATCAAGACAAGCTTCGTAACTGTCGCGCCCCGATTTAATAAATCAGGACTTTATTGAAATTCCATAGAAAATCAATAAAACAAGACGTTCATCATGCGACCACGTACAATACGGGCAATCATTCACGGTTCGTAGACCACATTAATACAAAAGTGAATAAAGATGAAGAGAAACTACTAAAATAAGGGTCCTAGATGAACGCCTCCTTCCAGTCTCGCCTTGACTGGGTCGCTACTCCAGACCTTCATCCTCCTCGTAGTAGACTGGCTCTGATGGTGTAAGTCAACGGGGTGAGTATAGATGTACTCAGCAAGCCACCGAATGCAAGTATAATGCAAGGTAATAACAAGGGAGATAGTGGCTAGTTTTGCGGAAGCAGCATAATTGTAAAGCTTTAAATGTGAGCAATTTATTAGTACGGAAAAGTAAACATGTGTGTGTGCATCATCATCTTCTAACTCGAGGGGTACAGTCAGCCCCACCTCGCTCAACAGTCCTTACGTGCCATGAATAACTCGACCATTCAAACAATGGTAAACTAACTGCGAGTAGTCACACAACCCGCCCTTGACCGTAGACTCGGCTTTTCGAAAAGATTAAATAACTCTGATCAGATATGTACCACTGTACCCACAAGGCACGCACTCATCACCTACACCGAAGTGTAACGAGATGACCCATCACACGGGAACTCGTGCCAAAACCTTCCATATAGTCCTCCCCGACCCAATAGCACCCTCTTATGGGTTTCATATGGTGTCCCGACGCATCGGAGCCCCACCATACCCCCCTTGAGCCTCGTCGGTACAAGTCGCCCGCAGGCTAGCCCCTTGCCCCCTCCTCTATGGTGCATCGAGCCGGAGTATTCCATACTTCCAGTTAGGACTTACCCATTAGACTTGTGGTTGGTACGGAAGTGCTTTGCAACAGATCCCGCAGACCGGTCCTTATAGTGCCCCGGGTGCGACAAACCAGTGCCCGAGCTTGCACCCGGAACCCACCATACTTATAACCTAGCCAACTCCAACAGAGTCCAGAGACGAGAATAACGGGGAAATCCATATACAGAATCCAGCTATCTACGACTCATTCTTTTTATCCTATAGCAGTGGTGCCGGTACATTGGGCACTAGCTAATATTTTTATAGTAGAGTGACAAGGAGTTAAGGCTCAATAAGCATGGCTTGGGTTTGCACACAAGGACGGGGATCTAATAAATATAAGTGTAAGGCTTGAATATTGGACTAATGCAATATTAACCTATGAGTTATAGCGATAATTTATTAAAACATGGGCTCAATTATGATCAACTGTTTCCACAGATGTGGTCGATGACTTGCCTTGATCAGCAAAGGGGGATGGAGGAACCTCGGGGTAGAACTCCTGCTCCTCGATGAACTCGTAGTCTTCTCGATACGGAAAAATAAATAATACATTCAATAAACAGATAAAATCCACCAAATAAAGGAACATACATAGTTGTGGGTGTTTTTATGTGAAGTAACATTTTGATATTCTGAGTTTTTGCATAAATCAGTAAAGCTTAACTTTTTAGGATTTTTCCTAATTTATTTTCTGTATTATTAATTTTAATCCTAAGGGGTTTTTATTCATTTATTTATTAAGAATATTTTGGGTAACAGTAATATACTGTTTTTATGGCATTAATGTGTAGATAATAATTTACTGAATTTAACAAAATTTGAATGGTGAAATTTGGAGTTAAATTGAGCAAGATATGAATTTTCAAAGTTTAAATCAATTTCTGGAATTTTATTTAAACTGAAAAAGGGTTCGGGTCCACGGTGAGACAGGCTCACGGTGGACCGCGCCACTGTGCGCGTGGACCCGCTGATCCAGAGCCGTATGATCCAGATCTGGCGGCTGAGCGCGAGGCGGAGGGGTTTAATGAAATCGGACGGCCACGATTAAATCATACCGAACCGGTACGCATGGACGCTCGAGATCACTTCTGGGGTTTAAGTGGTGATCGACGGCCGAGAGGCCTCGATACCCCTTTGACCAGATCCGAGGGCCCAGATTAAATCCCGGAGGGATTTAATCCTAGCCCTCCGATCGCGATCGGGCGGTCGTGGCTCGATCCGGCACGGCACGCCGTAAGGGGGCACGTACCCCCTTCGTCTCCGCGACGGCGGGCTCGGGTGCGACCACGGCGGCGGCGACGAGCGCCTACGGGCATATCTAACGGCAAAAATGGAACGGGGAGGGGAGGGCGGTCATGACCGTACCTCTGGTGGCGACGGCGGCGAAGAACGGCGACCGGCGACGAGGGTAGACGGCGAAGGGGGTTCGGGAGCTCGACGGCGATGATGATCCGGCGGGTTCCAAGGCCAACGGAGTGGTGGCCGGGGACGGGCGGTCGACGTCGGTCTCGACGGTGGCAGTGGCTAGGGCAGGGGAGGCCGGAGTCGACGGCGAGGGCTCGCCGGAGGTGGAGCAGAACCAACGGCCGAAAACCTCGCGGCAGGGCTCTGGAAAGCGAAGGCTTGCGCTAAGGAGGTGTGGGCAGTGAGCGGTGGCCGGAGGGGTATATATAGGGGGTCACCGGCGTCTAGATGGCAAGGTAACCAGAGGAAACCGAGAAGGTTCCTAAACCCTCCGGCGAGGTTTCCAAATCCTCGGATATACTTCCCTAATCACGAAACCGCGTGGGCTATGGATGTAATGGGGTCGGTGATGCTCGGGGAAGGTGATCCGGGGGCGATCGGACGGGATCGGGCGGCCGGTGGCAAGAAATCCGAAGGGGATCGCCGGGGAAAAGGAAAGGGGATCCCCTTCCCGGGGAGGAAGACGATCCTGACAGGTGGGCTCCACCTGCCAGTGAGCGAGCGCGAGGCTAATGGCGCCGACAGGTGGGGCCGTGCGGTCAGTGGGCGAAGGCACGCGCAAGGAGGCTGACACGTGGGACCGAAGCGGGCGCGGGCGGAAGAGAGAGGAGGGAAGCGGCGCCGACAGGTGGGACCCACAGGTCAGTGACCCACGGCTTGGACTGGGCTGGGCTCGGGCGAATTCGGGGTTGAGGCCCATTAAGGATTTAAAATTGTTTTCTGATTTAAAATAATTCCAGTAATTCATTTATTTGATTAAGGGTTGAATCACTGTTGGTAAAAATTTGTAAAAAATCCTAAAGTTATGTCTTGGCCTCTAGTTTATCTCATAAAATTTTCAGGTCCAAAATTTGAGTATTTCTCCCTGTTTGGCTTTATTTGGGTTCTTTTATGATTTTCCTTTAATAATAAATCCAGAAATGATTTAAATAATATTTTTATTTTATTTTATTTGTTTTTATTTCTTGGGGTGTTACAGTAACTCCCTTGGGAGTCTTTTGTTATGTAAGAATGCCTTTTGGCTTAAGAAATGCCGGGACTACTTTTTCGAGGTTAGTTGCTAAGGCTCTAGGTCATCAATTAGGTCGCAATGTGGAGGCCTATATGGATGATATTGTAATAAAGAGTGCTTTAAAGCACCAACATAGCCTAGACTTAGCAGAAATATTTAATAGCCTTCGGGCATGTGGGATCCGTCTTAACCCCGAAAAATGTATCTTCGGGGCTAAGGCTGGGAAGTTGTTAGGGTATTTAGTTTCAAGCAGGGGGATTGAAGCTAGCCCTAATCAAATAACTACGCTCCAAAAGATGGCTCCTCCGGAAAATTTAAAGCAAGTGCAAAAGCTGACTGGACGTCTGGCATCAC
Organism: Zizania palustris; assembly: GCA_019279435.1. NCBI lineage: Eukaryota > Viridiplantae > Streptophyta > Magnoliopsida > Poales > Poaceae > Zizania > Zizania palustris. The sequence goes on along the minus strand of JAAALK010000283.1, from coordinate 43,493,350 downwards.
TTAGCAGGTTTCTAGCAAGGTCTGCGGAGAGAAGCTTGCCTATATTTAAAGCATTGAAAGGGTCCAAAGATTTTGCATGGACACCGGAGTGTCAGAAAAGCTTCGAAGATATTAAAGAATATCTCAGTAATCTCGCTACACTCACGGTGCCTACTACGGATGAAACCCTACTCCTTTATCTTGCAGCTACAGGTTCTGCTGTCAGTGCAGTCCTTGTCAGAGAAATGGATTTCAATGGGAAGTTGGTGCAAAATCCTGTTTATTTTGTGTCCGAAGCATTATCAGGAGCGAAGACAAGGTATTCCGAACTCGAAAAGTTCGTTTATGCTCTGATAATGGCTTCGAGGAAATTAAAACATTATTTTTTGGCTCACAATGTAATTGTACCAACTTCGTATCCTTTGGGAGATATGCTCCGAAGTAAAGACTCCACTAGAAGAATTGGAAAGTGAGCAGTCGAACTAGCACCCTTCGACATATCTTTTCTGGCAAGGACAGCAATCAAATCGCAAGTCTTAGCAGATTTTGTAGCAGAATGGACTCCACCTGCAACTTTGGTTCTAGAGAAGTCAAGTGACAGAGTTTGGACTGTTTATTTCGATGGGGCTTTCCAAGCATCCAGAGCAGGCGTTGGAGCAGTGTTGATTTCGCCTTCAGGGCAAAGAGCAATGTACTCCGCAAGACTCAACTTTAAGTCTACCAATAATATAGCGGAGTACGAAGGGATTTTACTGGGACTTCGAAAAGCACGTGCTCTAGGGGCTACAAGAGTTTTTATAAAGACAGATTCTCAAATAGTAGCAGGGCACGTAGATAAAAGTTTTCAAGTTCGACATCCACAGCTTGCAAAGTACTTAGAAGAAATCCGTAAGATCGAAGCACACTTCAAGGGTATTTCCATTCGGAGTATACCAAGAGCAGAAAATGTGCAAGCGGACATCTTAGCAAAAGCTACAGCCGGAGCTGTGGATATACCAGAAGAAGCTTTCTACGAGGAGCTCAGTATACCTTCGGTGCTACAAATTCCCTCTGCAGAGATTCTTTGCATTCCAAGTGCAGATTGGAAAAATTCAATCATGGAACTTTTGCAAGGAGGGACAAATTTGCCTAAAGAGCCACAACTTTCAAGATTGAAACTCAGGCTAGAAATTATCAAGTAATCAACGGTATTTTATACAAGGCCGGAGTATGTGTAGGACCGAAAGTAGCGACCAAAGGGGGGGGTGAATGGGCGCCTTAAAAATTCTTTCGAATCAATGGCCTGTTCCCAATACCCAACGCACCTCAAAATACTATGCAGCAGAAAATAAACAGAAGGCCTAAGTCTAAAGGTTTCTAACCTAGAAGCAACTGATGATAAACAGTGTAAAACTAAAGTGGTGCAACTAGGCAGATGAACAATTTGTAACAGGCCTAAACTTCTCAATGAAATGATCTAAGTATGTATAAAATGAAAAGAGAAGTTACTGTCCAAATTTGTCTCCTGTTCGGAACTGTGCGAAGCCCCCTTCGCATGTCGAGGTCTGCTTCGGAGATTGGTGACGGAGCCTGCTTCGGAGGTGCCGAAGATGTCACGGTCTAGCCTAGTTCGAAGTGGTAAGATGCGAAGTGTATTTCGGAGCGAAGTAACACAATGCCAGAGCCTGGTTCGAAGTGCACTTCGAAGACAAAGCTTCGAACACAACTTTGAACCAAAAAGCTTCGAACACAACACACAAACGGACAACCTTCGAACAAAGAAGCGAAGCCTGTCACGCGACAGAGAACCAAGTCCGAAGCCAATGCTCTACCTTCGAAAAAGCAAGCTCCGAAAAGAGAGACGAAGGATGACACGCTACACAGAAGTCAGTGCGAGGCCAAGCGGAACTACAAGCTTCGAACCCAACTTCGAAACTTGTCGAAGTATGGACTTCGAACAGATAGGGTCGAAGCCCCTTCGCACTAATGTTCGAAGTATGCAATGCTGATGATCAGAGAAAAAATGCTTCGAAGCTTAGCAGCACAGAACGCAAACCAAATACCGAAGATCGAACGAAGCCTTCGAAAGAGATAAATCGAAGCCTACCTCGCGAAACTGAGGGGCTTCGAACAGAGAGTAGCTTCGCTCGAAACACAGCCAAAAAGGTGACTGACCCTGTCAGCCTCGATCAAAAGGCTGTGCAGTAGAAGGTGAAAAGCTGCACAGACTACTGTAGCTACAGGAAAGTAGTACTACTTGCAACAGCAAAAACTAGTACTCAGTTTGTGAAGAACAGAAGCAACAGAAGAAGCTTCTCCTCAAGAAATAAATTCACCAGCCCGTAGCTGAAGCAATAACTCTCCAAACCAAACAAGTGCAACAAATAAAATCAGCAGGGACCAAGGCTTAAATGCATCCAAGAGTTTAGAGTAAGAATAATGCACAAACAGGAAGGAACACAAGCCTGGCGGCGCACACAGGAGAGAGAAACGGGAGACAAAATGACCCAAAGAGTGGATTTGATTTCAGCACAAAGGGGTAGTCCAAACCCTAGGGATTGGGGTGCTATTGATAGGCAGCCCAACACTAGGAATATTCTACCAGCCCCTTAGGGTTTTTACAGACTCAAAAATAAAGGAAAAGACTCTACTGCCCTTAGGAATTTTTACAGACACAACTGACTGACTGTGGGCCTAGAGTTACAGATGACATATCCGGAAGCTAAGTTTTCGTAGCGACTACGGCTTCTCTTCTGGACAGTCGGATACAGAATCAATGGTTGTCAGTTTTACGCCGAAACTGACAAAGCCTCCACCAGCTTTGCACCAGGTACCCGGATTGGGCCGGCCCGACTCCGCAGCTCTCTCAGCCCGGCAATCGCTCACCGCCCGTGTACCTGAGTCAGTCCTGGTCAACAGCCCAGTGGGTCTTCTACTGCTTCTGGCCCATGCACCCGGATTGGGCCAGCCCGACTTCGCAGCCTCCTCTGCCCGACAGTCGCTCGCTGCCCGTGTACCTGAGTCACACGCGGCCCATGAAACAGCAGATCTCTTCTCTTCTACAGTCCTCGTTGACTATCGTTGACAATGACTCATCACTTCTGGAGCCATGAGGCCCACGCTATTCAGCATGGCTCCTCAATCTCCCCCTTGATGAGTGCATTGTCAACACTCCTCAATTCTCAGCTCTTCAGCACCTGCGAACAAATGTGGAAACACGAAAACAAAACACAAGGAAACAAAGAAGAAGAAAAATAAGGTAAAAGTTTAACCCTAATGACCAAAAGCCAAACAAAAGCAAGAATCGGTCATTATGGTTAACCAAAACGTAAAAGCTCAAAATGAGTGCGATTGCAGAATAACAAGGATATCAACAGAGTAAGAACTCCCCCTTAAACTCTGATCCCAAATTTTCTCCCCCTTGTTGACAAGTGAACTCATCAAGCACTCAAAAGAGACACAGACTCCCCCTGAAAAGTAACTCCCCCTCAAAATATGCAGTGAATGCAACTGGGGTGCAGGTGGAGTGTAGAAAGCATGCTTCTCAGATATGATTGACTGCAAATACAGTATCTAACAAGTATAGCAAAAGAGATATTGTCTAAGACACATGGCATGATCAGTGCAACAGATGATATCTAAAGAAAGTCATTTAGCACGCATTTTTCAGTTTTTTTTTGCAAATAAAAGCATCACCACATTTTCTAGTAAACAAGCAAGGTAAAGCATGAGATGCAGAAGCTAACTGATATCTACCAAGATAAGCATTGTTCAAAACAAAGTGCTTCAGCAAACTTGTTATCCTTTTAAAGTTCAGGCTTTTTCATTTTCCTTTGTCATTTGTGCCAAGGGTTATTTGCATGTCAAACCTTATGCTAACCGACCAAGTCAAGCCTAGGCCAGAACTGAGCCATCAGAAGCTTAAGACATTGGTCTCGGTATACACTACACTGTCCTAGTTCATACCAAAGTGCTATGGTAAGCAATCCAGAACAATATAATGCGACAAAGCAAACCCACTTGGATCTTTTCAACTTAAGCATAAAAAGGCATGGAATTTTCATTCATTTTTTATTTTTATCATTTTTATGGCACATTTTCCATGTTAAAGCATAAAGATGTCCAAGTTGCATATCTGCATCTATGTGATGAACTAGCTACAAGGCATGTAACAAATAGCAAAAGCACTCAGCCTACACATGCTAGTTACCAGAAGCAATGGTGATCATTTTTCAAGTTGAAAGCGTAAACGCCATGCATATGACAGATATCAGACATATCAAGCGAACTGAAACAAAGCATGATCATTGACAAGTAATCAAAAGCATGTACCCGCTAGAATAAGTAAAGCAGTTCAATCATATAACAGAAGCAGGCTTAAAAGTGTGATATGTGAATATGTATGATATGAACACACACAAAAAGACTCAAGAAAAGAGTAAAGAAGAAAGAAAACTGACGCAAAATATCCTAGAAAGGATACACAACACCCAAATCCCCTCGTAAACGCTCAAAAGTAGATTGATCTAGGGGTTTGGTGAAAATGTCAGCCAACTGATGATGGGTATCAACATGAATAAGGTCAATGACACCTTTCTCATATTGATCCCGCAAGAAGTGAAAGCGCACATCAATATGTTTGGTTTTTGAATGAAGACACGGGTTTTTCCCTACACTAATAGCACTAGTGCTGTCGCAAAATAATGGAACCCTGGTAGGAAAGAATAACCCAAAGTCTCGTAGAGTGGAAATCATCCAAACCATCTGTGAGCAGCAGCTGGCAGCAGCTACATACTCAGCCTCTGTGGTCGAAAGAGCAACTCCAGATTACTTTCGAGAAGACCAAGATACAAGGGAAGAACCAAGAAACTGGCAAGTACCGGAAGTCGACTTGCGATCCAACCGGCACCCACCAAAGTCAGCGTCCGAAAAGCCAGATAAATCAAGAGATGATGATGCTGAATAATAAAGACCAAGATCAGGCGCATAGGTGAGATACCTGAAAATGCGCTTGACAGCCTGCCGGTGAGACACGCGTGGTGAAGACTGAAAACGCGCGCAAAGTCCCACGGCGAACTGTATGTCCGGTCTTGTTGCCGTCAAGTACAACAGCGAACCGATCATCCCTCGAAATTCTCTCTCATTGACCTTGACACCGCTCTCGTCCTTGTCCAAACCTCCAGAAGTGCCCATCGGGGTCATCTGCGGCTTCAATTTACCACCAAAGTCAAATTTCTTAAGCATGTCACGAGTATACTTACCTTGGTGGATGAAGGTGCCGTCCTTGGTCCGCTTGATCTGGAGCCCTAAGAAATACTTGAGCTCACCCATGAGGCTCATCTCAAACTCACTGTGCATCTGCTCAGAAAACTTGGACACAAGAGAATCAATAGTACCACCAAAGATAATATCGTCCACGTAAATCTGAGCAACTAAAAATCTGAAGCATCTCTGAGCAAGAAAAGAGTTTTGTCCACAGAACCCATCACAAAGCCCTTCCCCAACAAGAATTGCTTTAACCGGTCATACCAAGCCCTGGGGGCTTGCTTCAACCCGTATAAAGCTTTATGCAACTTAAAAACATGTCGAGGAAACTTAGGGTTCTCAAAACCGGGGGGTTGCCTAACATAAACCTCCTCTTCTATGTACCCGTTCAGAAAAGCACTCTTAACGTCCATTTGAAAAAGCTTAAAACCCTTTGAAACGGCAAAAGCTAGAAGGATACGAATGGACTCAAGACGGGCAACAGGAGCGAAGGTTTCTTCAAAATCAATACCTTCCTTCTGGCAATAACCCTGGGCAACTAGTCGAGCCTTGTTGCGCACCACAACCCCATCTTCACCTTGTTTGTTCTTGAATACCCACTTAGTGCCTATGGGGTTGCATCCAGGTGGCGGCTCAACTAGTGTCCAAACCCGATTGCGGACAAAATTCTCAAGCTCTTCTTGCATGACATTAATCCAATTAGAATCAGAGAGAGCATGAGAAATGTCTCTGGGCTCAAAAGATGCAACAAACGCAGATTCAGCAAACACAGCGAGAGAGGCAGAAGAACGCAAAGTCCTCTCAGTCAAATCACCAATGATGAGCTCTGAGGGGTGGTCACGCTGAACTGCTCGGGTTCCCTGGTGATCTGAAGTCACCTCACCGGAGTCAGCAGCTGGCACTTCTGGACTCGACTGAGGGGGCTCGATCGAAGTGGAAAAAGTGATCAGAGGTCCGCCCTCATCATCAGTCGAAGTCACAGAAGGTGTGGGCTCTGCGGGGGATGCAGAAGGCCCACCCTCAACAGCAGCTGGAGTATCCTCATCTTCCTCGAAGATGGACTCTCCGAGCTCATCATCACCAGAAAGCTCAAAAGAAGGAGTCAAAGAAGGCAAGGACTCATCAAATGAAACCTCACACGTCTCGACAAGCAGCTGGGATTCGAGGTTCCAAACACGGAAGCCTCGAGAATGCAATGCATAACCAAGAAAAACACCATCCCAGCAACGAGACTCAAACTTGTCCAAATGCCCTCCCCTTCTTGAGCACAAAGCACTTGCAGCCAAACGCTCGCAAGTGGCTCACCTTGGGCTGTCTGCCAAAACGCAACTCATATGATGTCTTACCAATGTAAGCTCTAAGAAAAATGCGGTTGGCCAGATAGCAAGCCGTGTTCATGGCTTCAGCCCAAAAACGCCTAGGAGTCATGTGCTCATCGAGCATTGTCCTGGCCATCTCAACTAGCGTGCGGTTCTTTCGTTCCACAACGCCGTTCTGTGGGGGAGTGTAAGGAGAAGAAAACTGATGGTCCAGACCCTGATCACCACAGAAGCTGACGAACTGAGAGTTCTTGAACTCAGAGCCGTTGTCGGAGCGAATTGCTCACATCCGGCCATTGTTCTCATTCTTCAGCTTCAAAATCAGGTCATGGACAAATTGAAAAGTTTCATCCTTAGACTCCAAAAAGAAAACCCACAAGAAACGAGAAAAGTCGTCAACAATCACAAGTGCATACCACTTCCCACCGACTGAGCGTACCCGAGCTGGACCTACAGTGTCCAAATGTAAAAGCTCGCCTGGATACGAAGTCATCACCTGAGTCACAGGTGAGTGAGAAGCGGCAACCATTTTCCCATGACGACAGGGATGACAAACTAGATCCTTCTCCATTTTAAGCTTGGGCAATCCTTGGATGAGATCCATAGAGCTTAACCTGACTAGCAGATCAAAGCTCAAGTGACCTAACCTCCTATGCCACTTCCAGAGCTCAGAAGAAGATCCAGCAATCAAACAACGAGAAGGGCCAAAAGAACTAGAGAAGTCAATTCGAAAAACTTTACCAAAGGGTAAAATCTGACAAACCAAAGACCCTCTAGAATCAACCACAGAAGAATTGCCCTTCTTAAAACGCACTTCCAAACCATCCTCAAGAAGTTGCGACACAGAGATTAAATTAAAGTTCAAATTTTTAACCAAAGCTACATTCTTCAAAGAGAAATGATCTGAAATGCTAATTGAGCCTATGCCACTTACTTTCCCTTGACCGCTGTTCCCGAATGTGATGTACTCTTTGGAGCTCGGGGGAGTGAGACTGGAGAACCATCTGCGATGTCCCGTCATGTGGCGAGAACATCCTGAGTCCATAATCCAAACATCCTCCAGTCCCCGGTCCTGCACAATCAGTGTCTGTAAGTGGGAGCAAATGGTCCGGCACCAGGTTTAGCAAAAGAGCTAAACCAGTGTCGAGCCATCTGCTCAAAAGATGGAAAGCGAAAACCATCAAAAGAGTTTGGACCAAAACGCGGCTCAAAGCGCGGTCCACGGTTCTGCCTAACCCTACGGCCACGAGGTCCAGAACCGTAGCCAACTCGGTCTGGAATTCTGCCGGAACGAACACCACCACCTGGAGCACGGACACGAAAACCGTCTCCTCTACCACCACCTACACGACGCGGCCTGGCCTCCAGCCTCTCCCCGCGCCGAGGAACACGCAGTCTACCACCCTGCTGGTAGAACTGCTCCTGATCACTACGAGCCCTCTCTGCTCTCTCAACCCGCTTCCTCCTGAAGCAGAACTCCGCAAGATGCCCGTCTCTCTGACAATACTCACAATGATAGGTAGGCTTCTTGGGATGTGGTTGAGGCTTGGGATTCTTGGGCTTAGTGGTGTTTGGTGTTGTCTTCTTGGGCTGAGAGGGTCCAGGAAGAGAGTCAAGAGAAGTGTGGAGATTTTTGGGCTTTGGAACCCAGATAGGTTTCTTGGGTGGAGCTTTAGGTGGTTCATGGATCACTCCATCCTTGGGCTGACAAGCCTGGGAAGACTCAGTGGAGTGAGTCTTGGGATACCTCTGCTCTGGAGTCATTTTACTCCACTCCACTGCCCGGCTAATGGAGCTCTCAAAGTCAGCCTTGGTGTAGGTGTAACCTACCCCAAACCCATCCTGCCTCTTGAACTGCTGGATGATCATGCCAAGCTGTGGCTCTCTGGCACTGATCCAGCTCAGGATAGAACGGAGGTAAAAGTTCTCATTCTGAGAATCTGCTAGCTCCTCTCTCAAAGAAGCTAGAACCTCCACCTGAGACAAGCAGGTCTCACACTCACTCTCTACTTGGACAGACTTTCCGGCTTTTAGCTTAATCAACTCCATTCTAAGAGACAGGCAGTTCTCACAAACAGTGGGTGGAACTGACAGTGTCTCAAGCTCTAGCCTAGTCTGGGCAAGCTCAGCTCTCAACCTCTCCAAATCACCCAAATGTTCATTACCCTTAGATTTCAGCACAGCTAAGGCAGCTAAATGAGATGGGCAATCAACACAGGGTGCGACGACAGTGGCTTGAGCATCTTTCAGCTCCAGCTGAGCGCTTTCAAGCTCAGTGGCCAAAGCATCCCTCTCATCAACCCTTTCTGTGTACCTGGACTTCAGAGTCGACAGGTCACACAGAAGCACCTCACACTTCGGGCACTCACTGCTATCACCCAAGCAAGGGGAAGAAGATAGACTTTCTATTCTACCGTTGGCTACGGCAAGCTCACTTTCTAACTCGTCTATCCTTTTCTTAGCCCCCTAAGCAGTTTCTCCCGATACTTCAACTCCTGATGATTGCTCTCAAGTAAATCTACAATTTCACGCTCATATGATGATACCTTGCTATCGTCATCGTCGGAGTCGTCGGAGGAGCTCTTCTCTTTTCTATCCCCAAGAGCCATTGAGCAGAAGCTCTTGCGGGATCTTCGGCGCTGGTGTGAGCGGCTCTTCGGCTTGTCTCCGAAGGCCATGAAGCAGAGGCCCGCCGGATCATCCTTGTCCTTCCCCTTCCTGATGGCGATCTCCTCATCGCTTGAGCTCGATGAAGAGGAAGAAGTCGTGGACTGCTTGGAGTAGCTCTTCTCCATCTCGGCGAAGAAGGCCTTGTCGCGCTTCTTGTTCTCTCGCCGGTAGTCCTTCAGGGCCTTCTTGAAGAACCGGGTCTTTGGCTTGCCCTTGTTGAAGGAGGGGCTCTCATGCTTGCCGGAGTCGTGGAAGCTGCTGCCGGTGCCCTTCTTGTATCCACTTCGCTTGGGGCAGTCGGCGATGAAGTGTCCTGGATCACCACATTCAAAGCATCCGGATTTTGTGCCGTGTCTTTTGAACATTCTTTTATCATAGACACGACGCACCCGGTTGTTAAATAGACACAAATCATCATCTCCCAACAACTCAAGCTGGTCCTCAGTGATAGACATCAAAGAGAACCCAGCACAGCTCACAGCAGAGGGATCAATAGAAGGTGTAGCAAGGGCCAGGGATTTTGATCCAGAGCCAGTGAGATTTGATCTCAACTGGATATCTACCTTAGTGGCCTTCAGCTTGCTAAACAACTCAGAAATGGTCAAGGTATCGTAAGAAGTACTCTCAACGATAGATGATACCTTGATCTCCCAGATCTTTGGGTCCAAGGTATGAAGAACCTTGAGCGCCTGCTCATGATCTGAGACTAACTGAGCACCCTCAGCCTTGTTGTCCCGAAGCTTGTTAATGATCGACTGAAAGCGACCAAACAAAGCCTCAACAGATTCACACGGCTTCTGTGTGAAATTCTCATATTCACGCCGGTAGGTCTGATAGAGCCGAGCCTTGACCTGTGTTGTTCCCTCATGGTGTGCCTTGAGGGTAGCCCAGATCTCTCTCGCAGTGGAGAGATGACTCACTCGCTCAAATTCAGTGGGACCTAAACCAAAAAATAAAATGTTCACAGCCTTACTGTTGCTCAGATGCTGAGCAATGATACCAGCAGTACCATGCTCAGCGACTGGCAAAATGACAAACGTGTTGTGAACGCAAATGTCCCATATGTCCGAACCCTGGCTCATGAGATAGGCTCGCATGCGAGTCTTCCAATAATTATAGCCATAGGTTTCTAAAGGTTTCTAACCTAGAAGCAACTGATGATAAACAGTGTAAAACTAAAGTGGTGCAACTAGGCAGATGAACAATTTGTAACAGGCCTAAACTTCTCAATGAAATGATCTAAGTATGTATAAAATGAAAAGAGAAGTTACTGTCCAAATTTGTCTCCTGTTCGGAACTGTGCGAAGCCCCCTTCGCACGTCGAGGTCTGCTTCGGAGATTGGTGATGGAGCCTGCTTCGGAGGTGCCGAAGATGTCACGGTCTAGCCTAGTTCGAAGTGGTAAGATGCGAAGTGTACTTCGGAGCGAAGTAACACAATGCCGGAGCCTGGTTCGAAGTGCACTTCGAAGACAAAGCTTCGAACACAACTTTGAACCAAAAAGCTTCGAACACAACACACAAACGGACAACCTTCGAACAAAGAAGCGAAGCCTGTCACGCGACAGAGAACCAAGTCCGAAGCCAATGCTCTACCTTCGAAAAAGCAAGCTCCGAAAAGAGAGACGAAGGATGACACGCTACACAGAAGTCAGTGCGAGGCCAAGCGGAACTACAAGCTTCGAACCCAACTTCGAAACTTGTCGAAGTATGGACTTCGAACAGATAGGGTCGAAGCCCCTTCGCACTAATGTTCGAAGTATGCAATGCTGATGATCAGAGAAAAAATGCTTCGAAGCTTAGCAGCACAGAACGCAAACCAAATACCGAAGATCGAACGAAGCCTTCGAAAGAGATAAATCGAAGCCTACCTCGCGAAACTGAGGGGCTTCGAACAGAGAGTAGCTTCGCTCGAAACACAGCCAAAAAGGTGACTGACCCTGTCAGCCTCGATCAAAAGGCTGTGCAGTAGAAGGTGAAAAGCTGCACAGACTACTGTAGCTACAGGAAAGTAGTACTACTTGCAACAGCAAGAACTAGTACTCAGTTTGTGAAGAACAGAAGCAACAGAAGAAGCTTCTCCTCAAGAAATAAATTCACCAGCCCGTAGCTGAAGCAATAACTCTCCAAACCAAACAAGTGCAACAAATAAAATCAGCAGGGACCAAGGCTTAAATGCATCCAAGAGTTTAGAGTAAGAATAATGCACAAACAGGAAGGAACACAAGCCTGGTGGCGCACACAGGAGAGAGAAACGGGAGACAAAATGACCCAAAGAGTGGATTTGATTTCAGCACAAAGGGGTAGTCCAAACCCTAGGGATTGGGGTGCTATTTATAGGCAGCCCAACACTAGGAATATTCTACCAGCCCCTTAGGGTTTTTACAGACTCAAAAATAAAGGAAAAGACTCTACTGCCCTTAGGAATTTTTACAGACACAACTGACTGACTGTGGGCCTAGAGTTACAGATGACATATCCGGAAGCTAAGTTTTCGTAGTGACTACGGCTTCTCTTCTGGACAGTCGGATACAGAATCAATGGTTGTCAGTTTTACGCCAAAACTGACAAAGCCTCCACCAGCTTTGCACCAGGTACCCGGATTGGGCCGGCCCGACTCCGCAGCTCTCTCAGCCCGGCAATCGCTCACCGCCCGTGTACCTGAGTCAGTCCTGGTCAACAGCCCAGTGGGTCTTCTACTGCTTCTGGCCCATGCACCCGGATTGGGCCAGCCCGACTTCACAGCCTCCTCTGCCCGACAGTCGCTCGCTGCCCGTGTACCTGAGTCACACGCGGCCCATGAAACAGCAGATCTCTTCTCTTCTACAGTCCTCGTTGACTATCGTTGACAATGACTCATCACTTCTGGAGCAATGAGGCCCACGCTATTCAGCATGGCTCCTCAGTATGTTCCCCTCTACTCCGATGTATATCTCAAGCCGAAGGTCAAGAAATTCTTCGAGAAATCCATGAAGGACTTTGCGGTAGCCATTTAGCCCCTCGAGCTTTGGCAGGAAAAACACTTCGCCAGGGGCTTTATTGGCCTACAATAATAGCTGATGCGGAGAGCTTGGTCCGCACTTGTCAAGGATGTCAGTGGATGGGTCGACGGAGCCATCGCCCACCAACAGCTCTTCAAGTTATTGCTCCGGTATGGCCTATGGCCGGATGGGGTATGGATTTAATTGGTCTCTTTCCAGTAGCTAAGGGAAATCTAAAGTTCACAGTGGTAGCTATTGAATATTTTTCTAAGTGGGTAGAAGCAGAGCCCTTAACAGCTATCACTTCGAACAATGTACATAAATTCTTTTGGAAAAATATCATTTGCCAGTTCAGAGTGCCTAGACAACTCACAGTTGATAATGGAACACAGTTTGATGCAGAACCTTTCAGGAAGTTTTGCGAAGATCTAGGCATCCAGTTATGTTTTGCTGCAGTGAGGCATCCTCAGTCTAATGGAGCTGTAGAAAGAGCCAATGGAAATATTTTGTCAGGGCTAAATCGAAGGATAGTAGGATTAGCAAAAGGACTGTGGACCGAAGAACTTCCAAAGATTTTGTGGTCCATTCGGACTACGCAAGCAAGGTCCACAGGTTTTACTCCATTCAGATTACTATTCGGAGATGAAGCTATGACTCCAACGGAGCTCAAAGGAGGATCACTTCGCAGCATCGAACCGAAGATTGAAGAAGAAAGACAAGCTTCGCTAGATTTATCAGAAGAAACAAGACTTCGAGCTATGGCCAATTTATCAAAGTATCACCAGCAGACGAAGGCTTGGTTTGACCCGAAGGTTAAGATCAATGAGCTTAGACCGGGTCATCTTGTTCTGCGAAGCATTATAGCGCCAGGGAAATTAGGAAATAAATGGGAAGGTCCATACTTAATTGTTCGTTCAGGACGCCCTAGCTCTTTTAAATTAGCTAATTTAGAAGGTGAAGAATTAGCACATACTTGGCATGCGGAGCACCTAAAGCGATACTTCGCATAAGGGCTCCTTGTAAACCACTTGTAATCATCTTCTGAATTAATAAAGCATATGGTTCAGATAATGCCTTCCCCTCATAAACCTCCAGCTTCCGAGTGGACGCACTGGAACCGCGGGGTTGACCGAGAGGGAAGTGTCATAAAGCTGAATCATATTTTCGGACATCGAATCATTGGTTCGAAGTTTCCGACGTGGGGGCTGACATAATCCGGAGTCCAAGCCACCGGCTTGTAGGCATCCGTAAAAGATCCCAAAACCACATCATACGGAGTCCAAGCCATCAGCTGGTAGACATCCGTAAAAAGAGTCGAAGGTGACCAAAATATGCGGAGCCCAAGCCACTGGCTTGTAGGTATCCGTAAAAAGAGTCGAAGGCGACCAAAATATGCGGAGCCCAAGTCATTGGCTTGTAGGTATCCGTAAAAAGAGTCCAAAGAGACCACTGCGAACTCTGAATCACTGGTTTGACAGAGTTCGCAAAAAAGAGCCGAAGGTGGCCAAAACAAAACAGAGTTTGAGCCATGAGCTTCGAATGTCTGTTAACATAGTCCAAAGTGACAAATTATCTAAGACACTAAAGTGTCCTAAAAGTTATATTAAGTGATTTCTTTCAAAAAACAAAGGGTACTAAGTTGCCATTCTTCAGACTACAAATAGTCAAAGACATTTTATAAGATTTTAAAAGATCTTTAAATTGCAGAGGGGCTCCGAACCCCAAAAAATTGTACTCCAAAGTTTTTCTTTGCGCATAACCATCTTTGAATACAGTTCGAAGTTGCTTATACCCAAAGAGGGGCTAGTAAATAGGGAGACAATTTTAAATCACTATTTATTATTCGAATGAATATGATTACAGATTACATCATGAAAAATTGGTATCTATACCAAGAAGGAATCGAAGACCTCTTCGATCTCTAGAGCTAGGGTTGGAACGACTAGTTCCAGTGCCGAGAGTTCTAACAACTTTACGTTTAACTCTTTAGCCTCCCTTCGAAGCTCTAAAGTCTTTTTGTTCTTGTTGAAGCTCGGCCCAATTTCGAAGCCGTTCGGGGCTCCTTTCCCAGCTTCCAAGTTCTTCAGGCTTTTTATTTCGAGCTTCATCTTCGTCTTCGGACCATATAACGTCTTCAGAAGACGAAGTTTCCAAGTTAACCTCTTTTTCTTCCTCTTTAATATAAGATAGTATATCTTTGTTTACTTCGGGCGTAATTGCACCGGAGCTATCTCGAGGAACTAAAAATCGAGGGCGCTTGTAAACTTTTAAAAGATCGAAGGTAGCCCATAATGAGCGAAGTTCGTCGTTAATGTCTAACACTTTGATATCTTCCATATGAGGCAAAGCCTAAAAACATGATAAACAAATTTTCATTGATAAATGTACATAAGCACAAAGCTTTACATAGTCAAAGATCCTAAGACATATCTAAACCTGCGGGTTCAGAGGAGGTTGACTGCTCGAAGCTTGGGTCCGAGCTTGCTTCTGGCGTTGTCCTTCGTCGATCCAGGCCTTGATCGCAGAGCGACCTTCGGCTCTCCATGAAGTTTGGAAGGCTTTCCAGGCAGCGGCCACACCTTCGGAAGGAGTCAGAAGTTGCTCGTCGTCGAAGGTAATTGGGCCCTCTCCTGCGCTCGGAGTTATCGATCGGCCCAGATCCTCGTAGTAACGAAGTAGGCCAACAGAAGCCACTTGTCCGGAGAGTTCTCCGTAGCGAATGCCTGTTGTCTTCATCTGCTTCGCCACTCCTTGAATCCTTTTCAACCGGCGCAGAAGGGAAATGTTGTCATCAGAAGGAAGCGTCCCGGTAGTACCGAAGTACTCCAGAATGCCTAGCAGTTGATCCATAACCTCCGCAGCTACCTTCTCGGACTTCAGCTTATCTTCGATCAGCGCGTCCTTCGCCGAAGTTAGCTCTTCCAGAACTCCGGAAAGTCTAGCAGCCTCTGTAGTTAAGGAATTCTTTTGATTCAAAAGCTGGCTAGCTTCCTCTCGGAGCCTAACAAGCTCGGTCCCTGCAGTAGCGTGCTCCGCCCGCATTCTTTCAACTTTTGCTCGAAGCACAATTCTTTCTGCTTCGAGCTCCTTGTTCGCAGCCTCCAAGCCTTGTCTGGCCCTGCGCTCCGTTGACACCATGTTGTCCATATGAACCACTCGGCCTTCAGAGATAGTGAGATTCCGTTGAAGAGTTCCGTTTTCCTCTCGAAGGCGAGCGATTTCTCGTTCATTTGATATATTCGCAGCTCGGGCCAAGACTGTTTGCTGCGAAAAGAAAAAACCAAGGTAAGAAATTATTTGTATGTAAATTTGATGTTATTTCACAGATGCTTCGTACCTGGTAGGCTGCGCGTTCCATAGCAGCGTTAAGCTCCGAGCTCTCCGCTTCGCTCAAAATGGCCACTAAATTTGTCTCCCCAATAACGCGACTAGCTCGATCCAAAGGCTCGAGCAAAGTCCGAAGACCAGTTCTTCGCTCTAAGAAAGGAGCTAGAATGGGGAGCATACTTAGAGCTTGTTGGTCATCTTCATTTAACGAAGGACCGGAGTGTTGAGCTGTAGTCTTCGGAGCCCCCGGAGACTAGCCCCCCTCGGTAGACTGGCTCTCGTCTGTTGACTCAGATGGAGTTGATCCAGAGCTCGCAGCAGGGAGGGAGTCCATTTTTCTTTTGCCTTTTCCAGGCCCCATTTGAGTGGCTCCTGGGATTGGCTCCGAAGTTGTCGAAGGTCCAGGGATTGTATCTTCCGGATGGACCTCTTCAATGGAAGTGGACTCTGTAAAAACAAAAGTATTATACATCATATAAATATGCAAAATAAACATAAAAGAATTATTCGAAGTTTACCTTCGACATTTTGACGGTGGGTGAGCATCGGACTGCTTGGCGGATCGAAGGCGAGATCTTCGTCCGAGTCAAGCGTCAAGTCTTCGACTGCCGGAGCGTTCTCCTGAACAGTCGTTGTCGCTTCGTCTGCAAGAACTTCGTTCTGAGGTAAATCCTCTTGAACTGCCGAAGTCCTTGTTTGTTCAAGGTTCTCTTGAGACTCCGGCACGTTCGGAGGTACATCAACTTGTGCAGCTCCTTGAGCTGCATCTTCGTCAATCAGGTTCACAAGTAACCTGCCTTCGTCCTCCTGGGAATCAGAGACTGAAGCCTTTGGGCTCGAAGGTGCAAGGTTCTTTGGCTTTCGAGCCACCTTCTTGACCGGAGTCTTGGCGGAGCTCGAAGTCCCAGCTTCAGCCTTCCTCTTCTTGGGTCCTTTCTCCGAAGGCACCCAATCCACCAAAGGGGGCGGAACGATTTCCAGCATTCCCCATACTCTGTTAAATCTTTCCCAACTCCCGACCAATTTGATTCTCCATTCTTTTTCGGTCGGAGTTGGAGCGCCCAAAATCTTCTCCGAAGCTCGTATGATTTGCTCCGAAGTTATAGGGGCTGAAGAAGCTAAAAAATGAGTTAAGTTAGTTAATTCTTCGAATACATATACATGGAGTATGTTGTTTTCGAAGTTACCTGCAGGACTCGAAGTTGTGGAAATCTTTCGGAGACCGCCTTCCGAATCCTCTTCGAAGATGATAGGCCAGTTGGCCATCAGGGGAGGAATTTGGAGCCCGAGGAATTCTTCGGCTAAGTCTCGCATGCTCAACCGATGACTGATCTTTTGAAGCAAGCTAAGGCGAGCTTTGAGCTGACCCTGGTCTGGATGCACAAGGGCTTCCTTTCGGAAGTTGATGTCTTTCAGAGGTCCGGCTAGACGGTTGCTCGCCCCAACTTCGGCATAAAACCATCTCATGATCCAGTCGGTATACCATCTTGCATTGATGGCCTTAGCAGGAAACTGAAGGGCGTATTCATCCCGAAGCCTGAAGTTAATACTTCCGAAGGCTACTACTATTTTTTCACCTCCGGGGCCTACGAAGGTCTTTGGCTGGCACGAAGCTCTGTGCAACGCAGCGAAGATTTCTGCCCTCCCCTCACAACCTTCGGCTCTCAACGCCCCTTTGAAGATGGCTAAACGAGCTACTGCATTCGGAGAGAGTTGGGGGAGAGTGACATGGAACAGATCCAATACCTCAGCCAAGAAATCCACTGCCGGAAGACCTAAGCCAACTTCGAAGAAGGCTTCGAAGACGACCACTTCTCCGGGTCTTGGTGACGGGATAACTTCCTTCCCAGGTTTGCGGATCATAACTCCCGAGCTAATTTTGCCCTCTACTGCGGCCGCCAGTGATTCTCTTTTGCAGGTTGAAGGCCCCAGTTGGAATGATTGATCCATGTATTTCGCCGATGCCGAGAAGAGGCCTTGATCGCCAACACTTTGGGGATTTCCTCCTCCTGCCGCCATGGTTGTTGCTGCGGGGGTTGGAGCTGCCGTCGCCAATGACGCAGCCGCTGCTGCAGCAGCAGCCTGCTGTCGAGCCAAGGCTGAAGGTGCTCCAGAACTTTTGGTTTTCGCCATTGAAGCTACTGAGTTGCTTTGGAAGAAGAATGGAGGCTAAGGCTCAAAGGATGGCTTGTTTGCAAGAAAGCGGTGGAAAGGTACTCAGGAAAGGTCTAGGCCCTCTATTTATAGCCTAGACTTTACGTTTTTTACCATTTGTCCATGCCGTTTCGCATTCTTGCTCGTTACTTTTTTCCGAAATTAACGCATTGCGTAACTTCCATTAGAAGAAAGAAGCCAACAGCTATTTCTTCTAAGTCTAAAAAGGCTTTCGGGCTTCCTGAGTTAGTTCTAAGATGGTTCGAAAGTAATTGTCTTAAAACTGATTCGAAGTTTTATATCTCCATACATTTCGGAGATAAATTAAAATCTAATAACCCCTACGCATGGTTATTTTTCTTCCATATACTGCTCTCCTAACATTACAGGTTTAACGGAGAAGCGTATTCGAGGGGCTACTGTTGGGGGAAAATATTCCATTCTCAGGGTTATTGCAGTAACAACACAAAGACAGATACTGGATTCGAAGGTTTACAACATGCATCTTCGGAGATGCCTTGAGTCAAGCTCGAAGTATGAAGATGGACCTTAGTTCGGAGTATATCTTCGAACATAGACTCTTATGAGATCTTTTCTGCCAGCTAAGATGGAAGGCTTATCTTCTTTCTCATTAGATTAGTCTTTTACCATTTTAGCCCTATTGAGGGTACCGAATAGTTTCCACTATGTCGGTTGTAACAGAGGGGTAAAAGGGTTTTTTCCATAATGTTTGGGCCTATAAATACCCTCCGTTTCACCCTGTAATAGGGACCGAATACAAGTTAATCAATACACACATTCGAACTATTCTAAGTTATTATCCTTTCGGAGGCTTAGAACAGTTCTCTTCGCAAACACTTCGTTTGTTAGTTTCTAATCTTCAGAAACCTGTTAGCGTAATCTTTTACGCCAACAGACTATATCTCTAACACATATACTATTATGCATGATTATTATTGTTGTTGACGATTGATAGAACATTCAACGGTAAAAATTACAATGGTTATATTTTTCAACAGCTATATTTTTGTCATAAATTTTTATTTTTCATGAATAAATAAATATCCTCTAATTAGTCTAAATAATTTATCTCAAAAGCATATTAAAAATTATAAATAAAATAAAATAACCTTTTATTTTTCATTTTTCATTTTTTTCTTTTCTTTCCGTCTATTCTTTCTCTTTCTTTCTTTTTTCTTCCTTCCTCCTATGCAGACGTGGCATGGATAGGGGATAAGAGAGAGTTCCCCAGATTTAGGGGATGAGGAGAGAGAAGTAGGGGATGAGATAAGGTAGGGAATGAGATAGGTAATCTACTGAAGGGTAATTTTTAGAGCAATTACCCTAAATTTAGGTGGTATTTGGTTTCTTTAGTCCAAAGACTAAAGTTTAGTCCATAGACTAATGTTTAGTTCATCACATGTTTGGTTTCATGGACTAAAATTCATAAATAGAATTGAACAAAGACTATTTTACCCTTGCAATAAGAGG
Organism: Zizania palustris; assembly: GCA_019279435.1. Taxonomy (NCBI): domain Eukaryota; kingdom Viridiplantae; phylum Streptophyta; class Magnoliopsida; order Poales; family Poaceae; genus Zizania; species Zizania palustris. The sequence continues at coordinate 43,474,187 of JAAALK010000283.1, read as the reverse complement.
CATGAGCTTTCCCAACACACTTTAATGAGGGGTAGAAGTGTCCAAAGCTCACTTTAGTCCAAGTTAGTCCATCTCATATGGACTAGAGGACTAACACTACAGGAAACTGATAAACTTCCGTCGGCCTAATTAACTTCCGTCGGCTTTTGGGCAAGCCGACGGAAGTTAATTAACTTCCGTCGGCCTCCACGAGCCGACGGAAGTTAAATTAACTTCCGTCGGCTTCTGACAGTGGCCGACGGAAGTTAGCGGGGAATTTTCCGCGGCCGCTCGGATCCCCCTAACTTCCGTCGGCCAGCATTGAAGCCGACGGAAGTTAGCTAACTTCCGTCGGCTTCAATGCTGGCCGACGGAAGTTAGGGGGATTTATTCCCCAACCGCGCGCGTACAGGGAGCCCTAGCTCCCTGTACGCGCGCACTGTAGCTAGCCGTTCCCCGCCGCCGCCTCCTCCCGCGCCCAGCCTGCGCCGCCGCCGCCGGCCGCCCGCCGCCGCCAGCCGCCCACCGCCGCCGGCCGCCCACCGCCGCCGGCCGCCGCCGCCGCACACCGCCCGCCCGCCCGCCGCCGCCCGCCCGACGCCGCCCGCCCGCCCGCCGCACACCGCCCGCCGCCTCCCGCGGGCGCCGCCTCGATCTGAGCCCGCCCGCTGCCGCCCGCCGCCTCCCGCGGGCGCCGCCTCCTCCCGAGCCCGCCCGCTGCCGCCCGCCCGCCCGCCGCCTCCCGCGGCCGCCGCCGCCCGCCCGCCGCCGCGCACGCGTACCCTCCCGATCGTCATCGCCCCCTTCCGGCCGCCGCCCCCAAGTCGTCGCCGCCGCCGCTCGTCGTCGCCGCCCGTCGTCGCCGCCGCCGCCTGTCGTCGCCGCCCATCTCGTCGTCCAACGAAGTAATGTTTTCGGCTCTTTTTTCACTTTTTATTATATTTGTGAATTATGTGTCACATAAATTGTTAATGTGTTATTAGAAAATAAATTGTTAATGCATGTGTTATTTTTTCACTTTTTATTTGTGAATTGTGTGTCACATAAATTGTTAAGGTTAGATGATATATATGTGTCACACATAGTTATTATTAAGGCGGTAAGGCGAGGCGAGGCGGTGGACTAAAAGTTCATAAAATAGTGGACTGAATTTTAATCATAGAAACCAAACAGATCCTTAACTATAGAGATAAAGGATGGTATAAGATATTTGTTGGAGATGCTCTAACTAAATCAGCATCACTTTTCCGTACTGCATGCGTTGTATCTTGTATGATAAGTCCATTGGATGTTCTGAATGGTTTGATTGCACGCTTGCACCAAACGAGCGATTGCACGGGGTATTTCCACATCCATCAACGATTCAACGTTCGCTGCTGCTCATCTAAAAAACCGTTCCTCGCTGATTTTCTGCTCGACGTGCCGTAGCGCCTTTGAGCATTATACGTATTGAGTTTCAGTTTTTTATGATTTTCTCCGGGCGCCATCACGAACACGACGCGAACTCGTAAGTGAATCATTCATTATTTCATTCAAACAAAATTCCTTGTAATTTTGGATGATGCATTAATTCCTGCCTTCAATTTCTGATGGATTGGAGGCAATCAACTACGTACTGCTACAAGTAGTAAGCGTCCTTCTCTTTAGTTTGCACGAATTAATTAACTAGAACAAAAATGCAAGCTAGCAAAGCAAATCAAGAGGGGATTAAAGAGCAGCATCTCCACCAAATCTGTTAAAACCAGCGCGGGTCGATCAGGCCCAGACTCGCTTCTTGGGTATAAGATCGAGCGTCTTGACCTGGTCTATGCGAGCCGCGACGATGAAGTCGTTCACGGTGAGACCGCCGGCGGAGGGCGTCTGGAGCTCCGCCCTGACCTGGTTGGGGGCCTCGAAAAGCACGGTGGCCGGTGCACCATTGACCGCTGCGTTTATTCTGGTGACGAGCTCGCGGCCGCAGGCCTCGTCCCTGACCTTCCAGACGCACTGAAGGCTCATGCCCTGGTCAGCGTCGTCGAGGAGGCGCCAGCCGACGACCTTGTGGAGGAGGCGGCGTGCGTCGGCGGCGTCGACCGGAGCGGGGTTGGGGTCGAGCGGGACGCGCGCGAGAGAGAGCACGGAGAGCGTGGGGATGAGGATGCGGTGGAGGGTGTCGACATCACCCAGCACCTTCTCCCCGAAGTTGCTCTCGACCTCCTGCGGGAAGGGGTCGCGCGCGCCAAAGTCGCCCAGCAGATCTGCCATGGCCACCACGCCTTTTTGCGCGCGCCGCCTCCGCCAGTCGCCCACGGCGAGCCGATTGGGTGGCGGCGGCACCCGCCCGAAGCAGGCTGCTGCTGCCGGCGACGCGTGGTTGGCGAGGAGCGCCATCCAATTCAAAAGGATTACGCCTCAAGGTAGACGACTGGTCGTCGTAGGCAAGGCGGCAGGCGGCAGCCGTCGTTTATTGTAAGACGATTAATGGGCGCGGCCGGATGGGAGGGATTTGCCCCGCCAATCACCACCTGCCGCGTCAACATGTTGATAAGCCTTTTTATATGCCCAGTCCCAGGAGAAAATTGCAATTGTATATTTGCAGGCCTCAAGAACCACCCAGAAACAGATAACTAAACTCGCAAGCATTCGATTTCAGATTGGTACGAAAGGAGGCAAATGAGGAAAATACATCCCCCTCTTCTAGAAGGAATCTTGGCTTTGAGTGGATCCAGGTACTTCTTGTTCTTGAGCTTCGTTTACTAACTGGGTAGATCACGAATTTGATAATTGGGGCGAATGTGTGATGAATAAATGAATTATGGCAGACACACAATATTCTCGCGCCTATGATCACCCACGGCATATACTCTGCTGTTGTGCTCGGTAATGGGCTGTGGAAAATACACGATAACAGGAGAAGGTTACGGCAAAGAATTCAGGAAATCAGACGGGAAGGGAGAAGCTCAGACGCGTAGAGGTAGCTAGCAGCACGTTGCTTGGATTAGATGCATGATCGCAGCACCATGTAGAAGGCACCACACAAGTCAATTTACCTCCACAAAGTTAAAACAGAAGGAACGACTTTGAATTTGGCATAACCATCTCCCTTAGGAAAAAAACCCGATTTTTTTCAGGCGGGCGGAAGCTTACAGTAGGAGGCGATACCTCAGCAGCCGCTTCGATGAAAATTTTAGCTTAGCCATTTTGTTGACACTGGCGGGAGGCAGCAAGATCAGGAGAAGCACGGCGACGACCACGAGGAAGAACCTTGCGGAGACGAGCAGCGAATAGATGAAGGAAACCATGACACCGAGCTTGGGCACAATGGTCGAGATTGACACCACCGTGACGGCCACGAGCCCCACCATGGCTGCTGCCTGCAACTGATGTTCCCACCCCAAAGATCGCCTTGGTCGCCATCAGGAAAGATTGAGTGGGAAAGGAAGCCTCTCTACTCCTCTGCCTTGCAAACTAGCGACTAGGGAGTAGGGATTTTAGCTTGGTGAGATACTGAGATGGGGAGAGAGGGGCTGGTGATTGGTGTGTGGAAAGAAATGGAGGTGAGCGTGGAGTTATCTCTATTCCTACCAAAGTTGTGTGCTCTGCTGCTAAAGATAATACGGACTGTGGATGCAGTGCTTGCCTCTCTGGTCAGAGTTTACAAAGCGCCCTTTCTCTTGAGTGAGCTACTTAGCTCTGTTGGTGATAAGTAAATTGAGAATTATTATCAGCATATAATCTTTTAAAGTGCTGAAAGTATCTTGCAAAGAATGTGTGTTCTTTTCCTAAAAACTAATAAAGAACAAATCTAATATCTCAAGAACATATTCTATTTTCTAGCTGTGAGGAGTTCACGACCGAAAGCTCTTGAACTACTGAACATTGATGACAATACTTGCACTCTTATTAAAAAATTAGAGATTAACCTACAACAGTGTAATGTGTAATGGATCATAAATCCTACCAGATATAAGTATGGATCAAAAATAAGTTTAAGCGCCTATCTTTAACACATAGCATTGAAAATTGAGGCTCTTAGATAAAGTGCTTATCACTTTTTATTATTTTAGCACCTATTTAAACATCCATGCATTGGAGATGCCCTCAGGAGTTTTTGTTTTTCCTCCCGCGTTGAAAGTTAATATGAGTTTTTAAGAAGTGACATGTCACTTACTGATTTGTCTTAACAACTTTTTTTCAATTTGTTATGAATAATTGGATAACCGTGCACAAACCAGTGAAAGACCACATCCAGCCCACATAGTAGCTATAAGATACAATGTGATACTCTCTTTTTCGACATTATTTATTTTTTTATACTATTAAATATCAAATCTAATCTTAAAGTTAGCTATATGATGCTCTCTTTGTCCAGCATTATTTAAATTCATTGCACTGTTAAATAACAAATCCAATCTTAAAGTTGGAAATAAATAGAAAGAGAGCACAATAGTACCGATGGAAGTAGGGATGGCAATGAGACGGATCAGATCCGAGTTGATTAATACCATACTCAAACCTGCCCTATTTGGATTTGGATCCGACCCGTTTGCCCCCACGGGGGAAATATAGCCCTGAATTCGGACCCGTCGGGTCCCCGCAAACCCGGTAGCCATGAGGAGGCTGGGATTTGGGGAGGAAAAATGGAGAACCGAAGGGAGGCACATTTGCTTCGGGAATAAAATAAGCCGACACAGCCACGTGGCCACCGAAGCACTAAGGGCAACCACATTACTTATATCTTAGATGGAAATAAGGGTGTGACCTACTATAGTTGGTAATAACTAAGTTCAATTCTATAATGGTTAAAGACACTTGCGGAGATAAGATGGTCCCACATAGATAAAGTAGTACACATAAGTAGAAGATATTAATTATTTATTTTGTTATGGTGTACCTTAAGCTTAAGGCTAATTTTTTATATATACCTCTTATGTCCGCTTCCACAATGATAAAAATACATTATAATAATAACATTAATCGTTTAAGGTCATTTTTTACCAACATTGTGGTTGTCCTCAGGGATAGTCAACACCAACGTGGTAGGGGCGTGGCCATGCAGTCACAGTGGGGCCTAACCACGCAATCATTGATGCATCTGGGGAGGGGCACGATCGTGCAATCGTCGGTGCTGTTGAAGAAGGAAAAATGGGACATAGAGATTGCAGTGAAAAGAAAGTCTTTATTGATTATTTTTACAGTACACGGTATAGACATATATATAGGAAATGAGTAGACGCCTGTTGAAAAGGGGTGCCTGCATGTTTGGAGCCGTTGGCGCATTTCCCAAGAAAAGCATATGTACTGCAACCGCTCGCGTCGTTTGGCGCGCCGTCAGCCTTTCTGACGCAGCAGTCACGTCGCTGCTTCTGCGCTGCTTTCCCGCATGGGAAACTGATGTGAGATTAAATATCTCAACACCCCCCTTAATTGAACATTCAATGAAATGATTGATATCATATAATTTAATAAAAACTCCTTTAAAAACCCCGTGGGAAAATTTTAGGAGAAAAATAGATAGTATATCTATGTTGTGTAAGTATTGCCTTATTAAAAACCTTTATTTAGAAAACTTCATAAAGGAAAAGAATACAATTTTTAGGTGATCTAATGATCGTAAATGGAGCATATTTTATAAGATGACTCCCCTGAACTTTGCAAATCGCGAAGTCTTCGCATACCTATTCCTTTAACACATTTTTGAAATGTCGAGGTTGGTAGCGATTTTGTGAATAAATCTGCTAGATTTTCACATGATTTCGTTTGTAAAACTGTTATTTCCCATTTTTTGTAATTCATGAGGGAAAAACAATTTAGGGGCAATAGTCATATTATTCTTAATGTAACCAGTTTGTATTTGGGCGATACATACTGCATTATCTTCATAGATAATTGTGGGGTGATTCTGATGAACCAACATCGCATGTCCTTTGTATATGATTAATCATTCTTCAAAGCATACACATTCATGTGAAGCTTCATATAAAGCTATAATTTCAGAATAATTAGTAGATGTAGAATAAGAGTTGTTTCGAGGATTTCCATGAAATGGCAGTACCTCCATATAGAAAAACAAATCTTGTTTGTGATCTAACATTATGCGGATCAAACATATATCCAGCATGAGTATATCCTATCATGGATAAGTCTTGATTTTTCTGATAGAATAAACCAAGATCTCTGTACCATTTAGATATCTTAAGATTTGTTTTGCTCCAACAAAATGTCTTTTAGTTAGTGCTGCACTATGTCTAGATAGCAAATTTACTGCAAATG